>LFYR01001858.1:274212-294272 GCA_001185155.1 Zostera marina
CGCAGGCGTGGAGGGGGGGAGTACTGGTGAGAGAGGATCGTACATCCAGGGACACCACCAGAAATCCACATCCCAGCACGCAAAGAGGGGGGGAATACTGATAGTACAGGGTCCGACACACAGACCATAGTACTAAAAGACGTATCCCAAAGTACCTAGTACGCAGAGGAGGGGGGAGTACTGGTGATACAGTATCCCGAACACGGTCACAACCTACCATCAACTAGAAGTCCGGATAGCCTAAGATGAGTTGAGGTATCTATTCTAGGGTTGGGGAGGTCCCAGGTCGAATCCTAGGAAGATCGACTTTCCTGAGGATCGACTTCCCTGGGATCGACCCCCAGAAAGTCGATCTCTGGAAAGTCGACCCCTGGACCCAATCTGATCAGTTAGGCAGTTAGGCGGTTACTGCCCAAATGACCAGATCGCCCCCATAAGAATCCCTATAAATAGAGGGCACCCCCCACTCATTAAAGGCAAGTCATTTGGAGAAGAAGAATTCCTAGCGAAGCAGAGCTCTGCACACTTGAGTTCCGGTCCGGTTTCCCGCGGAGTTCCCCGCTTGGCGCTTGCTTGCGCGTCTTGGAGTACTGGTCGGGTTTCACCCCCATCAACCGGCATAATTATAATAAAAAAATTGCAGTTACGACCTGATTCTAAATTTTGAAAGTGATACGACCTGATTCCAAATCTTGAAATGATTGGCCAACATATGGTGGGAGAATTTTGCAATTAGACGGGCTCGTGGCTGAATATGTAGATGACATGGGGTCGGGGAAATCAGACTTGTCTAGTTCAGTGTCGTCCGTGAAGTTCATGTTGGTCACTGAGATTTTAGACAGTGATAAATAATTAGAATTCAGGTAAATATGATGTGAATAATAATGAACAATGTGTAGACTTATTTTAGAACTACATTAGTAATATAAAGAGAACCAAAATCAGAATTGAAATATATCGAACAAAGAATTTGGTTCATGTCGAACAAGTGTAAAACTACAAAACAAACAGGAGTAACAAGGGAGTGCGAACAAAAAAGAGATGAAATACGTACATTGATTGTGTGTAATGATTTTCAATGGAAGTCCGAATCAAAATAACATTAAAGTATGTAGGGCCGAAGAATTTGATAATATGTAGTAAATTGTGATAATTTGTAAGTCTCAAATTAGTTGCTGACTCATAGTGAGAATAATGAACAGTACGTAGACTAATTTAGAAATGAAGTCATAAGAGGAAGAGAACAAATAGGTAGTGATGAAGCACTGAATCTACTACCAGGAGGCTCGCGGGGTTGCGAGGAGGGCCGGAGGCTCTGAAGTCCACGACGTGCGCTCTACGTCAAATCCTATAAGAAGAGAATAGGCGATTCTGGGGTGGGAATCGGCGATTCTCTTAGTATTGCTCTGGTGGAGTTGGAACTTGGTAATACAGTATCCCGAACCCGGTCACAACCTACCAGCAACTAGAAGTCCGGATAGCCTAAGATGAGTTGAGGTACCTATTCTAGGGTTGGGGAGGTCCCAAGTCGAATCCTACGAAGATCGACTTTCCTGAAGATCGACTTCCCTGGGATCGACTTCTGAATAAAGTCGATCACCAGGAAAGTCGACCCCCAGAAAGTCGATCTCTAGAAAGTCGATCTTGGGCCCCGATCTGATCAGTTAGGCAATTAGGCGGTTACTGTCCAAATGACCAGATTACCCCCATAAGAACCCCTATAAATAGGAGGCATCCCCCACTCATTAAAGGCAGGTCATTTGGAGCGAAAGGATTCCTAGCGAAGCAGAGCTCTGCGCACTTGAGTTCCGGCCCGGTTTCCCGCGGAGTTCCCCGCTTGGCGTTTGCTTGCGCGTCTTGGAGTACTGGTCGGGTTTCACCCCCATCAGAACTTGTGATCTGCCTTGGAGTGACCCCTTGGGACCCTTTTATAGGGTCTTCGGGGCCGCAATCCGCGGCGGGTATTACGCCTTTTGCCATAACGGGACGCATTAATGGCCCATTATGACGCAGGCTAGCGGCGAGTAACGGCCATAAATCGGCGATTTAGGTTGAAATTCGCCTATTTAGGGGCAAACTCGCCAAGTTCTAAAGGGCGAGGTCTGCAGGATTATCTCGGCCTCAACTCGGTGATTTACCACTAAACTCGGCGATTCGGTAGCTAAATCGGCTATTTATGGGTTAACTCGGTGATTTGACGATGACCTTTGTTCCGCACCGTGGGAGCCTTCCGGGGGTCCGACATATAACGACGGAACCCTAGTCCTTATTGAAGGGCATTGCTGGGAGTGACTGACGTAATCAGGCATATCTCAACAGTACTCCCTCTTGAAGAGAGCACAAGAAACATGTGTGTATTACCAGTATCCCCTCCAAGCAAGGTTGTCTGTGTGATCCGCATCAAAGCCAAAGCGACAAGATAGGATCGAATCATTTCGGCCACAGCGACCAATGATTCCGTATCCATTAAGGCTAAAGCGACAAAATGGATAGATTCTGGCCAAAGCGACAGAATCTAGTTCCAGGTCAACAGAACTACGTGTTTATAGTCCAACCCTGATTAACAGCGACTTTTACTGTGTCATCAAGGCCTAAGCGACAAGATGAGAGAATTATTAAGGCCTAAGCGACAAGATGAGAGAATTATTAAGGCCAAAGCGACAAAATAGATCCGATTCTAGCCGAAACGACATAATCTGATTCCGGTCAAAGAGACATAATCTAGTTCTAGCCAAAGCGACAGAACTAATGTTTATAGTCAACCCTGATCAAGAGCGACATTATGTCTGCAACGATGGCTAACCCATCAATGCAAATAAGCGGAATGATGGGTTGAGATCTGATAGTACAAGGTCCAACACACAGACCATAGTACTAATAGACGTATCCCAAGATATCTAATACGCAGAGGAGGTGGGAGTGCTGGTGATACAGTATCCTGAACCCGGTCATAACCTACCAGCAACTAGAAGTCCGGATAGCCTAAGATGAGTTAAGGTACCTATTCTAGGGTTGGGGAGGTCCCAAGTCGAATCCTAGGAAGATCGACTTTCCTGAAGATCGACTTCCCTGGGATCGACTTCTGAATAAAGTCGATCACCAGGAAAGTCGATCCCCAGAAAGTCGATCTCTGGAAAGTCGATCTTGAGCCCCGATCTGATCAGTTAGGCAGTTAGGCGGTTACTGCCCAAATGACCAGATTACCCCTATAAGAACCCTTATAAATAGGAGGCATCCCCACTCATTAAAGGCAGGTCATTTTGGAGCGAAAGGAATCCTAGCGAAGTAGAGCTCTGCGCACTTGAGTTCCGGTTCGGTTTCCCGCGGAGTTCCCCGTTTGGCGCTTGCTTGCGCGTCTTGGAGTACTGGTCGGGTTTCACCCCCATCAAGATCATTAAGACCAAAGCGACAAAATAATCTTTGGTCTATCAATGCCAAAGCGACAAGATAGACGTGATTCTGGCCAAAGCAACAGAATCATACCTGCAAAAAAGAAAACATCTTGCAAAACAACTAAATCAGTCTAAAACGCATATTATTATTGACCAATTGAACTTACCATATGATTCTACCTTTCGCGATATCCTTCCTTTGGTCGAATTGGCCAAAGCGACAGATTTACCGTGCTCATATTCGACAACTTCCGGCTGGAGCGACAGAAGTGTCGGGAGAGTTTGTGATACTCCCCCCCGAAATGTGACTACTTCTGGCTAAAGCGACAGAAGTGTCAGGAGAGTTTCTGATACTCCCCCCTTAACGTGACGACTTCTAGCCAAAGCGACAGAAGTGTCGTGGAGAGCTTATGATACTCCCCCTTTTAGTACCTGCATAAAATGTTCCAATTTCTGGCCGAAGCGACAGGAGTGTCGGAGAGAGTTTGTGATACTCCCCCCCGAATTGTGACGGCTTCTGGCCAAAGCGACAGAAGTGTTGAGGAGAGTTTATGATACTCTCTTCCAAAGATGGGCGTGACGACTTCCGGCCGGAGCGACGGAAGCGTCGGAGAGAGTTTGTGGTACTCCCCCCCGAAATCGTGCCGTTGTGACATATTTTTGAGTTATGTTTTGGATGTTTCTGCCCGAAGCGACAGAAGTATTGAGGAAAGCTTGTGTTACTCCCCCCGAAAATCATGTCAACACGACATATTTTGAAATATTGGTGTTTCCGTCTGAAGCAACAGAAGTATTGGAGAGAGCTTGTAATACTCCCCCCGAGAATCATGTCGATGTGACATATTCATTGGGAATGAATGAAATAATTTTTCGGAATATTTTGCAATCTTTCTATTTTGATTATTAATGAACTATCTTTTGACTTTTCTTTACTAATTTTCCATATAAATCATCTTTAAATTGTAACCTAGGCTCGAAACTAGATTCCCAAGCCGTAACTTAGCCACTCTGGACGTAAGTTAGACTCTGCTAACCCTCGCTTAGCCATTCTGGACATAAGCTTGGTCGTACGAATCGTAGTTCAGTCGTTAGTTAAATTTGCGGATAATTTATATCTCCAAATTAACCCAGAGTTGCAAAGAATATTACAAATAATAAACCAAAAAAATAAGATGTACAATATTATTTGGAATCCTAGGGTTAGATTCGCAATTTAGGACTACAATTTTAGATTTAAACCCTGGTGTTTTAGCCAAGCTCTGGCCATAGCGACAGAGCGACTCTCGATCCTCATCAAGTCCATAGCGACAAGATGGGATAGGATCATTAAGGTCAAAGCGACAAATTGATCCTTGATCTATTAAGGCCATAGCGACAAAATAGATTTAAAACCGGGGTATCATTGATTGTAGTCATAAATTTAGAATCTCGGGGTTAGATTCGTAAATGAAAGTCGTAATTTAGATTCTTAAGTCGCACCTTGGACTCGTGAATCGTAAACTAGACTTATAATCGCAATTTAGACTCTTTATCGTAAATTAGATTTTGTAACCATCACTTAGACTCGTGGGTCGTAAGCTAGGTTTGAGTAATGGGTATCATCCAGCCAAAGCGATGGATGATTGATGAGGTCGAAGTGACGGATGTCATCCAACTGAAGCGATGGATGATTGATCAGGTCGAAGTGACGGATGTCATCAAGCCAAAGCGATGGATGATTGATCCGTCCGAAGTGATGGATGATTATTCTAAATATGATATACATATTGCATAGTACCTCCATGGATTAAAGGAGAGATTTATTTAGAATAATATGAATATATGAATATTACATGGTTGAGAATATATATGAATAATATAAGAGACAACACAAGGAGCAAATGTGTTCCTTTGATGTTTGGTTGTCACTGACGGATGTATAGCCTATCTGGTTACTCTGGCCAATCCTATCTTCCATCTAACAGATGATAGTTCCTCACTACTAGCATGACACACTTGATTTTGAGTGTGAACTGTAGCTCTGGTTTCCATCACTGTCATAGGATTGAGAGCGTAAGCTATGGCTTTGGTGGCCATAACTGTTATCAAACTGAGAGTGTGAGTTATGACTTTGGTGGCCATAACCTCTACTGGATTGAGGGCGTGAGCTATGACTTTGGTGGCCATAACTGCTACTGGATTGAGAGCATGAGCTATGACTTTGGTGGCCATAACCTCTACTGGATTGAGGGCGTGAGCTATGACTTTGGTGGCCATAACTGCTACTGGATTGAGAGCATGAGCTATGACTATGGTGGCCATAACTACTATCCGGAGACTCCTCTCTATATCGGGGAAGATTAGTCGAGGTTTCGGACCGAGAACTTGTATCCTCGTATGTATCTTCTTTAGCATAGCGAGGTTTCTTCCGGCTGGACGGCTCGAGTCCGTCCAGCTTGTCATTGTCCTCCTCTTTTATCTCAATGTACGATTTAGCTCTATGGAAGAGTTCAGGCAAGGTCTCCACTTTATGGAGCTTCAGATTTTAAGCCAATGGGAAGAAGGGTATCAACCATCTGATGTACCCCGCTATGCCTAGACTTGGGATTAAGTCGTTCACTTTTGTCATCATCTAAGTGAACTTAATCGCGTAATCCGAAGGGACACATATCCCTTTGCCGTAGTGCCAGTAGTGTGTTGGCGCTGTGCTTTATTCTGATCATCCCCATATGTTGGGCGATGAACTTTGCAGAGAGGTTCGCGAAGCTGGTGACTGAGCCAGCTGGTAGACTTGAAAACCATCGATATGTGTTGCCTTTCAGAGTGTCGGGGAAGGCCCGACACAACAACCCATTATCGGTAGTTTGCGGTTCCATGATATTCAGGTAGAGGTTGACATGATCCTCTGGATCTGTCGTTCCATCGTACGAGTCTATCTTCGGACACTACCAAGATTGCGAAAAAGATTTTCTCAGGAGGTCCCTATGAAAGGGTGCCTTTCCTACTCTGAGAAAATCATGTGGGTCCCTTAGGTCATGCTTGTCTTTACGAAGCACTTCCTTAATTACCTTATTCAAGAGTGTGGCATCGTAATCTGCACGAGTCGTGGAACTCGAAGGTACACCCGAGTGATGTATTGCGGACCTATGGTGAGAACTGAGATGCTTGTGTCTCTTTGTTCTACTGTGGCTGTCTCTCTTAGGAGAGTGATGCGAGTTGGATTTGGGTTATCCTGAGATTGCAGGACCCTTTCCCTTGAGCTCTCGAAGCTCCTTGGATATCCTTGATTTGGATCGACGATGTGTATTTAAATCTGTCTTCCCCAAAGGTTGGTTAGACTCGCTTGTCGTACTTCGCATGGCGATCCGGCTCCTTGAAGCCTCTAGGTTAGTCAACCTTTTATCCAACTTTAGCATGAGAGCGTACATGTGCAAAAGCTTCTCCTGCATTGTCGGAGTTAGATTCACTCCTCCATTTGGTCTGGATAGCGTGGTACCTCCGCCATTTGGTGGGAGTGATGGGGGCACCTTATGTGTAGACGATGGTGCATTAGAGGTTGGTACAGTGCGGGAACCAGCACTTCTACTAGAAGCTCTTACCGTAGTAGCAGTGGCAGGAGCTTTCTTCTGACCCTTAGTAACAGGAGCCATAAATGGGATGGTTGCTTCTATCGGGCCAAAGCAACAGACAACGAGTAGAAGTTCTTCCGAAGTGTCGGAAGCTATGGGTAGGTACCTGCCCCCCTGGGTGTCACAAAATAGAAAATTGTTTGTATAATATTTCTTTGCAGTTTTGTGACCCCCTTGAGGACTACTACTAGTCCCCAAAGTTTGAAATTAGCAAAAAATGTCGCAAATTTTTTGCAATTTTTCTGCAGAAAATAGTATCGCCGGAGGTGGTTTTTGGGATGTCTGTTTAGACCTATCCCAGAAAAGATTCCTGGCACTGTTGGGAAATTCTTCTTTTTGGTACTCGTAGAGAAAACTTTTTTCACATGATATGTGGTCTCCGAATCCCAAAATTGGATCTGGGAATTCCGGAGGTGGACCGACAGAATCACTGGAAGTGAAAAAAGACGAAAAGCCCCATACTCTTTTTTTTTACCGAAACGACGAGACGAATCTAACCGTGGTGATGTATTTTCGTTTCAGTATAAGAGTTGGGCTATGGGTAGCCTTATTCATCCAAAGCGATGAATGAAGACCAGGGCCAAATTGGCGATTTGGCTAAGTGAAGTTCAGAAATTGACGATTCCTTATGTTAAGTTGGCAGTTTCCATATGAAATTCAACCAGAGCTTAACCAAGGAGAATCGGCGATTTTAACTGAAAATAGGCGATTTTTGCTTGGAAAAAATTCAACCTATGCGAAGACGTAAGTTCCAAAGCAAAGGGATGACTTGACCGAGCTTGTTCAAGAAACAAAAAAAAATCGGCGATTTTAACTTTTGGGAATTTTTGAACAGAGTCGTGGACAACACTCTTAGCTTAGCAGACGATATTCCAAATCTCCGTTTTTCAGAGTAAATTGGGGATTTTTTATGTCAATCGACGATTTAGCAATTGACAAAGTTAGCGATCCCTCAAGGGAGTTCAAACTAGACTTTACAAATGAAAATCGGTGATTACGACGGGATATCGGGGATTCGATAGTCCAACAGACGGCACCAGCTGATGAAGCACTGAATCTGCTACCAGGAGGCTCGCGGGGTTGCGAGGAGGGCCGGAAGCTCTGGAGTCCACGACGCGCGCTCTACGTCTAATCCTATAAGAAGAGAATAGGCGATTCTGGTGTATTGCTCTGGTGGAGGTGGAACTTGTGATCTTCCTTGGAGTGACCCCTTGGGACCCTTTTTATAGGGTCTTCGGGGGCGCAATCCGCGGCGGGTATCGTGCCTTTTGCCATAACGGGACGCATTAATGGCCCATTATGACGCAGGCTGGCGGCGAGTAACGGCCATAAATCGAAGATTTAGGTAGAAAATCGCCTATTTAAGGGCAAACTCGCCGAGTTCTAAAGGGTGAGATCTGCAGGATTATCTCGGTCTCAACTCGGCGATTTATCACTAAACTCGGCGATTTGGTAGCTAAATCGACTATTTATGGGTTAACTCGGTGATTTGACGATGACCTTTGTTCCGCACCATGGGAGCCTTCCGAGGGTCCGGCATATAGCGACGGAACCCTAGTCCTTGTTGAAGGGCGTTGTTGGGAGTGTCTGACGTAATCAGGTATGTCTCACCAGATAGGAAGATAAGGTACAATTAATGTGGGGTGTGTCAAACAACAGATGACTACATTACGAACAAAGGAAAAAAATAGGAAACAACAAAGATGGTAAGATAACGTACATTGACTGTTTCGTAATTAGATACCAAATTAATGACGTGAATAAATAACAGAAAATAGAGTCAAGACAAAGACTTATAATTATTATAAAAAAAAATTCATAAAAATGAGAAAACGATGGAAACCTGAAGATGATAGAAATACATGATTAGATAAAACAATGTTTTTTTTCTGATCATATAAAGAAGGATATTATGAGTAGAAATGAAGATGATCATGGAAGAAAATAAAAGAATAAAAAGAAAAGATGAGTAGAACACCTGAATAAAAAGAGGGATATTACCGGAACGATTTCGTTGGCATAAAGATCGAACGACGAAGATGACCAACAAGAAGATAAAGAAACAGTAACTCATTATAAAAAGACGGTTGTAGTGCTTATGATGATCAGTTAAACTTTTACTTGGATTGGGAGATAATGGAGAGTTAAATCTTCGATAATTATAATTCTCCATATGATATTAATCTGCAAATCAATCCACCAAGAAAACAGTAAAAATTTAAACGGTAATTAATTATTTTAAGAAAAAAAATCAAGAAAGTCGATACAAAAATTAAACTACACCTTGATGGGTTGATGATACGATAGTTGATAATCAATGTGAGTGTATATCGTATGATAGGATTTCAATATATATATTTATTTATTTGGATAGAAAATATCAAAAAGGTCAAATCTTTTTTGTTAAGGGTAGTTAGTTACCATATGTGATAAGTGGATAAGTTTTATTAATATACCAAAAATCTGGATAAACTTTCCCCAAATAGTTTTGATCGATGTACATGGACACGATTCTTCTTATCTTCACTACAAATACGTACCTCCTTTCACTACAAAAAAGTACATTATATGACGGTCTTTTGATGGCGAATTTTCGCTATCAATAATTCAGTTCTTTTGATGGCGAAAATCCACAATCAATTGTTTTAGTCCGCCGAGAAAAGGCATGGGCTCAACGGAAATTTCAATAATTTATTTTCGATGGTGGTATTTTACTGGCGGAAATCCGTCATCTAAAATATCCCGTTTAAACTTTCGAATCCCCCCCCCAATATTTAACCCGATTACCCGATTAAATCCGCCATGATAAGTATTCGAGGAATCAGGCGGAAATTATTAAAAAGCCCGCCAAAATTTCAATATTTTTTTTATCATATGTAATTGTATATTATAAGTAATTGTATAGAGTTATTCGGGTTGCTAACTCAACGACAGAGTACTCGGCTTGCGGCTACGATCTTTTACATATTTAGATAGAGCAACGAATTCATCTAGACTTTTGGTTGAGTCTATAAGACCACGAACGACATTTGAGTTATTTGACATAGGCGTCTACTGTTAATATGATTTTGTTATTATAGTTAATTGTGTTTGTCTACTGTTAGTTAATATGATTTTGTTTAAAAATATGAATGAGTTTAGGGTCTAATACATGTTTACATATTTAGGGATGATCAAAAGTTTTAAACACTTGTAACTTCATTATAAATTGGAATGAATTTGTCCAAATTTTGAAATAATGTATTTAATTATTTAAATAATGTTTTTACATATTTGAAATAACTATTTAATTATAAATTTAATTACTTGTTTTTAAATATTTTAATTAATTTTTTATTTAATTACTTAATATACTGCATTGGCATCAATACGTCCAGCACCTGTTCGTCCAGCACCGGCTCCTCCCACACCGTCGGCACCTGCTCGTCCAGCACCGGTCCCTCCCATTTCGCAACCAGCAACTCCGAAGAAAGTTGCTTATGATCGAAAGATTTGTTTCCAAAACACACGCAGCTACGTTTGGAAAATTTATACTTCAAACATTTTGCAGAATGGTTTAAAAAACACATGTCCGAAGTCCAACAATCCGACACAAAATTGAATTCTATTTCGTGCGGACCAGGTTGTTTTGCTTCAACTTATAGTGATTACATTATGAATGAGTTAAAATTTTAGACATCATAATTGACAAATCGTAAATCGGCGCAAAATAATGATATTTTTCTTTCTACTACAACATCAACATACACTAAGTCTCTGAATGATGCTTCATTGATAGTAGAAATTGAAGATCATGGATTATTAGAAAATGTTTTCGAAGTTTGCTACGGTCACACGAAAAAATATTGTCTGTTTGAATGTAATTGGTACGATCCTGAAAAATCAGGTACAAAAATCGATGATTTTGGTGTCCTAAAAGTATCGAGGACTTTAGGAAATATGGAGAGGTCGTAACCTTTGATACAACATACAACACAAACAGATATAAATCAGTATTTGGCATGTTCTGTGGAGTAAATAATCACCTAAGTTCGATTTTGTTCACATCTGGCATTATTTCAAACGAGGTAACAGATTCTTTCGTCTAGTTATTTGAAGAATTAAAAAAATGCATGAAGTTTACACCGAAAAGTATAATAACTGATCAAGACACAGCAATGAATGTGGCCATAGCAAGAGTCTTCCCAAGTACTTTTCATCATCTGTGTAAGTGGCATATTACACAAAATGCCTGATAAAATTGGTTTCTTATATAGGAATAAGAGTGAAATGGAAAGATTCAACAACATATTGAACAAATCTGATTCAATTGAAAAGTTTGAACGCGACTGGAATTTGTGGACAAAGGATAACAACATTCACGACAATTCATGGCTAAAATCAATGTTTCAAATAAGATACGAGTGGTGTCCTATTTATATGTTTAACCATTTTTTTACGGGTATGCAAAGTACGCAAAGAAGTGAAGCTATGAATGCTTTTGGAATGACGAAATTGAAGAATCAATCGACATTGTACGAATTAATTGGATCTATAGAGACTGTTCAAAAAGCCCTAAGGAACAAACAATCAGAATTAGATTATACCGACCGTGATGCTCCACCACATATGATGGCGTCATTACCAGTTGAAAAATCATTACTCAAAATTTACACATCGGAAGCGTTTATCGAATATCAGATTCAAGTACAAAAAAGTTTGAATCATTATATCAACAAACATGTACTACTATATAATACTTTTCTTCATATATTTTTATGGTGTTTTGATTAGTGTTACAAAATACTAATTTTTTACTTTTCAAGTACTAGAATCCAAACAACTATCTGGTTGTATGTATCTTTATACACTCAAATAGTTGCTGCAACAATTAGCATCGGCATAGACAACATCGTAAAGTGCAGTTGTCATTTACTATCTTACAAGGGATTTCCGTGTAGACATCTGATTTGCATGCTAACGAGCAATGGAATAACAACAATTCCTAGCTATATGATACTTAATAGATGGAATAGAACTGAATTTGTAGGTGATATACAACAAGATGAGTATAGAGGCAAGGAAATAAATCAACTCGTGACAAGATGTCTGAATATTGCACGAATTTCTGATTTGGCTACGGAAGAGGTAAAAAAAGGCTTAAAAATTCCAACGAGTTGGCTACGGAGTTTAGAAACAAAATTCGGTAATGCAATTGCGAACCCCAATTACGGTTCAATAACGAGATTCCAAGAAGATTCAAACTGGGTAACTGTTATTGGTAATCCAAAATTGGCAAAACCAAAAGGAAGTGAAAAAAACCTAGGGAGGCCAGGAAAAGCAGATTCAAGATTCAAGTCTTACAGAGAAATTTTAGTACCGAAGATCAAATGTTGTGGTAAATGCAGACAACAAGGACACAACTCAAGAAACTGTAACGTACATGTAGACGATTACCAAGATTCTTAGTACATCATCGTAGCACTTGTACCATAATTTCGAAATGTTATTAAATACAATTTTATTATGAACTTCGAACTCTACATTAATTATATAAATGAAGTAGATGAATTTAAAGATGTTATTAAATAACGTGGGAATACATTGTAACGTGGGAATACATTGTAAAGAATGGTTTACAAAATGAATGATGTGGGAAGTCACAAACAAGATACGATTTTGATTTGTTAGTATTTCTGATTTGATACGTCAGTAAAATTTTTAAAATTTAATGAATTCAATACTGGGTGCAGATCAGGTGTGCATGTGCGTCCATGCACACATCATTAGTAAGTTAATTAATAACCTAATTAAAGTTAAATACTATTCTAAATCTACATCTCGTACCAATCTATTACCAACGTCTAGTCATATCATGCCAATTTTTGTCTATTCTATCCAATTCCATCCAATTCAACAATCAAACCAAAACATCTCTTCTATTTTTGAGGACCTAATTCCAGCACATTAACTCCCTATATAATTCAACTCATTACACCATTTTTTCAACAATCAAACCAAGACACTATTAGATGACTGCAATTTCAGATGACCGATAACATTTAAAAAATTCAAGTCTTACATAGAAATTAAATAGATATAAATGAGCCAATATCATCTAAACCTACCAAAATTAATGTAGTAAATGCTATTAAATATTCAACACACAAAAACAATCTAGGGTTACAAAAAGAAAGGGGAGGAGAAGCCGGTAAAAAAAAATGGTTGACTTCACTTGTAATTTTATTAGGATGCTCTCAACAAGTCTTACCAGACCGGCTACAGCAACATTATTATATTTATTTATATTTAATTATTTACTCTTATTAAAAAATAATAATTAATTGTCTTCTGGCTAGATCATGCATGTGACCTGAGCTTAATATTAAGAGAAATGAAATATTATAAATATTTAATTGTCATCCATGTATATATATGATCTGTTCTAATTGTCATCCATATATGCATGTGACCTATGTAATTGTCAAAATAAATATTATCAATGCTTATGTTTAATTTAATGTTGAACTCTTTTTTTTAATTCATTTCATTGCATACACATAGGACAAAAGCTTTAATGCTACTAATATCTCAAAAAACCATAATTAATGTAGCAAATCCTTTAAAATATTAAATACACAAAAACAATTTATGCATAGAAAAAGAAAAGGGAGAAGAAGATAATAAAAAAATATAATTGACTTCACTAGTAATTTAGATGACCGATAACACTGAAAAAATTGAAGTCTTACATAGAAATTAATAAATCAAAGACAAAATGTTTGCTTAATTAGATACAACAAGGACACGTTGGTAAAAGACGTAATTTAATGTAAACGATTACCAAGATTCATAGTGCATCGTTGAAACGCAAGTCTGAAAATTTTCATTTTTAATCTTCGGTACTTGCTTTTTGGTTCATTTTAATGAATATAAACCTTCAACCAGAAGATGTTTCGTGTTAGCTTTTTCATGTAGCATAACACCATACGCAACCGATGTTATCCCTTTAATCATGTATAATCCTCCATTACATTTAGATTCATTCTCTTGTGGAATTGAACGAAGTAATTGATAACTTTGTTGTTCTTTTATATTCAATATGTCGCGAATATAATAATTAAACCAAAAAATTTGCAAATAATAAAAATATAGTTATGAAAAAAAATTAACAAGAACAAACGAATTACATACCGTTTGCAATGAAGCTTGAAAATTCTCTTTCCTAAATATCATATGATTAGAATCGAAATGAATATATAGGTTCTCATCTTTATACCACATCAAAAAATGCCAATGATCATTGGTTCGAATTGGTATGAAAACAAATCTGAGTAAATTTTTAGAAAATTTCAATCTTCTAATTAAGTCTAATTGGTTCAGCATCTTCTGGATTACCACTAGCCAAGCAACGTATATCAGTATCATTAAATATATCTGATCTCAAAATTATCAAGGAGGATGTATTATATCCTTCAACTTTCATCTCTTGGATCAATATAGCATTGTAACAATTTACGAACTACATAGATTGGATGTCAGAAACAATAGAAAAAAATTAAAATATCAATCTAAAATAAAAATGCTTTTCTACGTACATTTGAATCAAACACTTTGTGATGAATGACATCGGCAACATGTTGTCCAAGGCATGAGATAGTAGTATCGAAGTCAACGACAAACCTTTTCGATCGATAACTATTCATAATTTAAAAACAAAATTAACAAACAATCACTAAACATTTTTAAAAAAAAATCGTAAATAAAGGTAAAATGACGTACGATTTTCGTAACATTAAATGCTTAGTTTCATTTACTTTCAATGGTTTTGATTTAAATTTTTGCTTGCCATTTCTTTGTTCCTCAACCTTAAAGAATAGACATATTAGGATAATTATAATCTTAATTAATTTATTAACATTAATATTATATTTACCTCATATGGAGCAGAGGTGGCAAAATGCGGTTGTTCGGTTAAATTACATGGAGAAAATCAAATACATCGAGCAACTGCTGACAACTCTTCGTAGGTATGTTTTTTGTTTAAACGAATTCTTGCTTCAACCTCTTCTGTACTACGTATTACAGAGTCCCAAAATTCAGGCGAATTCTGAATTGCCAAAGGATAAGATCTAACTAAAGTAATAGAATGGTCAGCGACAGAAGGATTAGTTGTCGTGGCAATATACGTAGAGACATCTAAACACATCTTTGGGACGGCGGGAGAAATAAATGATTGATAAATAAGATCAGAAGATTTGCTGCACTTAATCGATTTAGTCAATACAAATGACTTACTGTGATAGATTTTATTTATATGGGTACTTGAGATTCTTTGATCAGATAAATCCGAAATATTCATAAGATCGAAACTAGGTCTAGAGATAGCCTTAATCGGACTAACATAATTCATATTAAGATCGATGCAATTAACTGAAGTAATTAAATCTTCATTACATACCGAATGTTTAAGATTATTTGTAGACAGATCAAGAGGAAAATCGATGGCCATAGGATCAGACATTGGTATAGGCGAAGATGACTTGACTGGTGTTTTTGATATAGAGACTGAAACTAATTGACTATGGTGAATAATTTCTTTTTCAGCATCGGTTCTAGATTGATAAAACAAATCGATATCTTCAGGAACAATACTACTAGGAATAACATTAGATTTCACCGGACTAACATATTCCAAATTAAGATCAACAGACGAAGAATTTCTTGGCTCTGTAGAAAAAATCTCTGGCAATTGACAATTATTCTGCGACGAACTGGTTGACATACTAAAGGAAGAATGAATTTCTATCGGATGAAAGTAGTCACCTATTTAACAAACTAAACAAATTAGTAAATCTAAAATTCCAGACGTATATTAGAATTGTTAACTATATTAGAATATGATTCATTATTAGGGCTAAAATATTGTTAGTTAAGATTAATTATTGATTTCACTGCCCTTATGACTCATATTATAATATTACAATATGAAAGACTCATATTATAATTATTAAACAATATGACAATAAGAATAATTAATTATTAATAATGAATATGACAATATGATAATAATTAGGTTATTATCAGAATATGACTCATGAAAGAATGATTAGGTTATTTAAGATTGAATCATTGAACGAATGTCGATTGTTATGTTTACGGTTTTATAATAATATAGATTTAACTTTTAAGTTTTTAATTAGGATATAGATTTAATTTTATAATCATAAATATAAATTTATCTATTTAATATATTGTATAAGGTTATCTATATAAATTATACAATATAATTTTTTTTTATAAGGTTTATATACAATTTTCCCCGAGTACGGAGATTATCCAGGGTGGGGATTTAAATCCCCGTACCCGGAAATGGCCGGGGATTTTTCTACTTCGGTTAAGAAAATCCTCCCCGTACCCACCCGTTCGGGTACGGGGGGGCGGGTACCGGGGACAGGAAATCTCAGCCCTAGTTGGCGCCTGCCAACTTTATTATATGTACAATTCCAAACATCCAGATATTAGCGGGCTTCCTAGTCAAAGTTGCGGGCCTGGCTGAATTATGCAATCGGGTTCCTGTTAATGTAGGACAACTTTGATCCCTATATCACAAGCATAAATTTTAAACAAGAATTCAATTTCAAAATTTGGGTATCCCAATACTGGGACTGTTGCGAGTGCTTGTTTGAGTCAGAGGAATGCTGCCTCTGCTTCTTTCGACTAACATAAGTTCTCATTCTTTTTCAGTAAATCTGTTAGTGAGCCTGTAATTTACACATATTTACTTATAAATCGTCGATAGTAGCCCAAAAATGACTGAACCTATTTTATGCTAGCTCAAGTTGGCCCATCTGTTATTGCACTTAATTTTTCCGGATCCAGACTTACGTAATTTGATGAAATTATATGATCCAAAAATTCTAATGTCTCCGTGCCAAATTTCTATTTTGACTTCCTCACAATAAGATAAGCCGATGGGCCAATAATGTTTAAAATATAATTTTATTATGGTCCACGTGTTCTTCCTCTAAAAAGACGACGATTGGAGAAAAAACCGGAAGATTTTGTTTATCAGTGATTGAAATGTTGTTGGAACGTTAGTGAGACGTCATGGCAAACTTGTAGTTATTATGGTATGTTCCGAACCATATTTTCTCCACGTTCATCGGTGCGATCAATATTTGATGGTAACCTGCTCGGAGATCATGTTTTGAAATCTCGTCGATTCGTGGAGTTTATCTAGAAACTCAACAATCGTAGGCATTAAGGTTCTATCGGCAGTGGCGTAGCCAGGGGCAAGGGAGGGTAATTGCCCCCCCTAAAATTTGGGGGAAAAATAAGGACCTATATGTAATAAAAAAAATTTATAGGGGGTTAAATGCAATTTTCACAATATATTAATATTTTTCAAGGTTTAATATATAAATTTAATAATAAATTTCTCTTCTCCTCTCTGGCAATATTTAATATATTAAAATATTATATATTTTATATATTAAATTTATAATTTGATAAAATGATTGTTTAGTAGAAAAATATTTTTAAAATATAAAAAACGAAGTTATTTTAAAAATATTAAATGATATATATACTCATCGTAAGACATTGAAGTAATTTTAATGTATTTAAAATTTTTATTGTTAATTAAATGAATGTGTTTATTTTTAATTTTAATATTAATTATTGTATTGAATATTAATTATTGTATGAAATGAATGTATTAAATTTTTATTGGTTTTTATAATCGATTTTATGAATAGGTTATGTCAAATTTATATTTTTTAATTAGTACAAAAAATTTGTCGCCTTCGACGAATCCTGTATACGCCACTGTCTATTTCGCGTGGTTACGATATTAAGTGTCATATATAATCAACGCAAAAGAGTCAGTTTCCATCTTTTTTTTTCTAAAAAACAATACTGGAAAGGAGATGGCCGGGGTTGATAGTTAAGCATTTCTATTTCGTTCTTCTGGAATTGAGGATACATATACGGATGGACATTTTTCGGATTTATCCCTGGAACTAAATTGATATATATGAATAGGGCGTGCTTTTGGTGCGGACATCGCCGTACCGCACCTGTCCCACATGTGAATGGCCTACACTCGTGATGGGTTCCAGTTTCGATTTTGCACGACCTTCACTCGTGATGGGTTCCAGTTCCCGTCTCTCGATTTTGCACGGCCTACACTCGCGAACAGGTGTGGTTCCCGATCAGGTCCAATTTCATGTGTTTTTATTTATGTACAGTGGAACACTGAAAATAAATATATTTTTATTTATAAAATGACTCTTCAAAAAAAAAAAAAAACTAAATCTGTCAAAATTGAAAATTGAAGGTATACACTGTAGATCCGCCTTTTTACTGGATCCGGATCCGTTAACCACAAAAATGACCAATCCCTTCTTCCTTTGTCAAAGGCATGTCGGCACGCAACTTCACTTCAGAAATGACAACGGTCGCTACTTCTATAGCAATCTTCTCCACTTCTACTTTTCAACTCCGCCTTCAACCCTCCCCACCCATCCTTAGATCCATCATCTCAACTCTCAATAAAGGGCAGAGTCCATGGATCAAATACCAGCCATTTCACCACCTTGGGTAAAAATTTCTCATCTTTTGGGATTGTTTCGGCTCTTGGGAAAATCTCAGAGACAGAGATGGTTCCAGTAGCTGAGAAAACATAAGGGAACTTACCAGATGGGTCAGTCGGGTATTTATGGAATTATGATTCAAGCAGGGAGCTGCAGTTCATTGGAATCACGAGTAATATCGCAGCTATCGTCGCTCCTCATGCTTCTTCGTCAAGGTAAGAAATCAAACGTGATCCAATTTGCTTCTTCTGTGTTGTTACATTCTAATACCATTTTAATTGATAGTATAAAATTCCTGCTTTTATAAATTCTGGTAGAACATACCAAGGTGTTGGTGTGTGGGTTCGCCGGAACACTCTCACCGTCCAACCTAGTACAAGTGTATCTCTCCAAGAATTATCAACCCCCTCCCCAGGTGGACCAGGGGAGGTATTTATAGCCTTCACTCGCTGTCCTTGGGCCTCGTGGGCTCGTACGTCGGGCCCGTCCGTCCGTTTGGGCCGCCGACCGGGCCGGTTCGGTCCATGGGCCGCGGTCCGTGGTCCATGGTACCAACAGTACTCCCCCCTTCCTCGGCGGGCCGGGGCCAAGGGCCGTCCGCCTCCATCTCGCCCCCACCCACCTTCATTAGTGCTCCTCGATCCTCGGGCCCATCCTCCTTCCCTTTCCTATAAATAGGCTGCTTGAGTCCTCTATCTTTTACATCACCTCTCCTTTCCGCTATGAGTGTTCGAGATATCCACGAGGAGTATGGTCGCGAAGTGCAGCTTCAGCATGCCACCTGGGCCCTGTGTCTGCTGTCGCCTGCTGGTGTTCCCAATAGTGTGGCCGTGGCCGAGACTCAGCGCCTCAACGCCGTGTTGATCGACGTCCACCGTCGCCTCTCCCATATTCGTCGCTCCGACATTCTCGCGGAACTTCCTGCCGTCACCTACCCTGATACCTCGGGCTCTGCTGGCACCTCGCGTGCTTTCCGCGCGCAAGGTACGATCGCCGCTCCTGCTGCCGCTGCCGACCCTGATCCTCTGCCAAGGCGTCGTCGGTCGCGCGGCCCTCGTCGCTCCCGTGGGTCTTCGTCCCTCCCGGCTGATGACTTGCGTCACTTCCTGTCGGGGTCCTCGAAACCGGCCCGTTAGGCCCGTCCTGGGGATATCCGCGATCGCGACCACGTTCATCCGGGCTGTGGGCCCGCCTTCACGAGACGACGTCTGGGGCGCGCCTCGTTCTTCTTCTCTCCTATTTCTTTATTGTATCCGGACTAGTTGTTGTTATGTGTTGTGTATTTTTTCCCGCCGTACCACCGGCCGTTGTAACACTTGCTTTAATTTAATGAAAATGCCTTCGTTTTTTTTCTTCGTTTTGACTGTTTTCGCACGTCCGTGCAGTTTCGCGCTACTCGGCGTCTTCTGTCGACGTTGCCCGCATCCTTCTCGAGCTCTGCCATCGTCCGTCGCGACGGGTCCCCCTTTCGCCGACTCGGGGGG
>LFYR01001858.1:296025-319594 GCA_001185155.1 Zostera marina
TCTCCAAGTTGTCGGCATGCCACGTCCTTTCAATCTCCTGCCCGTCCTCATACCCCAGGCGGAAGATGCCCGGCTGAATCTCGTCCGTGATGACGTATGGGCCCTACCATCTGGCTGACAATTTCCCCTTTGTCTGGTCGACTCCCGTTACCTTGGCATTTCTCAACACCAGGTCCCCTGGTGCCAAATTCTTGTCGGCCACTCTTTCACTGTGGTATCTTGCTACCCTTCGTTTGTAAGTGAGGTCCCTGATGGATGTCCCCTCTCTCCGGCTCTCTAGATGCTCCCTTTCTAGGAACATCGCCTGGTTGTTCATACCCGGCTGGAACTGCACGATGCGCGCGGTTGGCCACACCAGTTCGGCCGGCGCTACTGCCTCCATCCCAAATGCGAGAGCGAAGGGGGTCTGGCCCATGGGTGTCCGGATGATCGTGCGATACGCCGACCGCTACGAACAGGAAACTTCCTTCCTCTTGATGCGGGTGGGAAGTTTTTTCCCATTCGTACCTCGTTCCGACCGAGGGCCACTTGGGTCGTGTGGGATGCCGGTTCGGGTCTTGTCATGTGTTCCCACATCGAGTGGGGTAGGCCTTCGCCCGATGTCATTACTTCGCCGACCGAATTGAAATAGCACTCGCGCGCCTTCTTCTGAGACCCCTGGACCGTGCACACCCCTCCCTCGATTTAGAACTTGAGGCACTGGTGGAGCGACGACATTACTGCCTGGAAAGCGTGCAGCGCCGTCCTTCCCAGGATGGCGTTGTATCCGGATGTGAAGTTCACGACCGTGAACATGACCTCGACCATCCTTGCTTGGGCATGCCGTCCCAGGGTGACCGGGATGGAAAACGTTCCCGCTACTGGAACTTCTGACTGGCCGAATCCTCTGATGGGGGCCCGGCATGGGAGTAGGTCCGCGCGGGCTAGGCCGAGGTCGACGAAAGCATTCCAGTACAGTATGTCCACCGACGCCCCCGTTCCACCAGGACCCTGTGTAGTCGCACGCTGGACTTGTCTCCCCTTTGGAAGATGGGGGTTATGACTAGGGGATCGTCGTGGGGTGTGGTGATGTCCTTCATGTCGTCCTCCGTGAACGAGATTTCCAAGTTTATTCGCGGGCGCTTGGCCCCTGTTGTCCGGTCCACGTCAGACGCGTACCGCCGTCCCTCCCATGGATCGTTGCCCCTCGAGGCTCCTCCCCCCGCGATGGTGAGGATGTCCCCAATAGCTTCGTCAGCCGGCTCCTGCTTCGGCACTTGGTGCCCCGTGGGTATTACCGTCGGACGGCTTGTCGTCGGGGCAGGGGGGGCTCCGTTTGCGGGTTTCATTTTGTTGAGGACCTTTGCTAGGTTTAGGCATTTGGCCGTCCTGTGGCCGTTGTCCTCGTGGTACTCGCAAAACCGGCGGGTGTCCCTGAACGCCGTCGTGTCTTTCCTCATTGGCCTTGGCGGGGGTAGGGTTCCTGTTCCGCTCAACGTGAGGAAGACCTGCCTTTGGTTTGCCACCGGTGCGGGGCCTACTTCCCTCCGCCCCGCTGCTCCCGGGTTGCCGGTTTTTTACGTAGTTGGGGGCTTGGCTTGCAGTTGTTGGGGCTGAGGTTGGCTCTGCTGCTGCCCCCCCGTGCCCGCGGGGGCGCCCTTCCCCCTCTGCTGCCGCCTGTACTCCTGGATCTTCGCGCCCAGGTAATCCTCTACGTTGCTTTCTCCGTGGGATCTCTCCATGGCCTCGGCGAAGGTTTTCGGCGGCTTCCTTACTAAGTCTCCCGCGAAGAACGTGGGCCGGAGGTTGTTCGTTAGGGCGTACAACACCACCTCTTCTGAGATCCCCTCAATCTTGTGCACCTCGCTCGTGAACCGGTCCATATACGTGCGCGTGCTCTCCGATTCTCCCTGTATGACGGTACTGAGGGCGGCCTTGATTTTCGGCCTTCTTCGACGGTGTGCAAAAGCCGCCCGGAATACCGCCACTAAGCCTTCGTAGGTGTGCACGGACCCTGTCGGCAGCGTCCTGTACCCGGCTATCGCGTCGCCCGTCAGGGCCCTTCGGAACATTCGACACCAGACGTCCTTCCTGTTCGTCCTGTCCTCCATGTTGGTCTTGAAAGAGTGCAGGTGGTCCTCCGGGTCTGTGTCGCCCTTGTAATAAGGGATCTTTGGGGCCCTCCAGCCTGGTGGGTACTCCTCGTCCAGCAGGTGCTGCGCTAGGGCCTCTCCACGCCCCCCCCCGGCGCCATTGCCGCAATGGCTCGCGGGGCCTCCATGGGTGGGGCGTCGCTCCCGGGTCTCCCGTCCGGGGGGACGGGCGGCCCGTACATGGGGTCTCCCCCTCCGCCCCCGTCCGACTCCAAGGTGTGGGGTTCACCGTGAGCTGGTGCACCTGCTCTTGTAGCTGACGCTGGCTCTCCTGTAGGGTGGATATCAGTTCCACAAGCTGCATCCTTTCTCGCTTGCTCTCTCTTTCCGCGCGCTCTTTCTCCTCCGCGCGCTCCTTTCGCCGGAGCCTCTCGTGCTCCCTTTCCCTTCTCTCCCGGGACCGCGACCGGGACCGCGTTCTCCTGACCTTGGGTGGGGATGCTGGTTCACTGCGCCGGCGCCTTCTGGGTGACTCCCACCCGTACCTGATCTCCTCGAGCTCCATGCGTAGCCTATCCTCCTCGGCGCCCCATTCCTTATTGGCCCTTACCTCCTCCGAATACCGGTCGCGGGAGTGGTGTCGCGCCGGCTGGTACTCCACCGCTGCCCGCTCGGGTCGCTTTGATAACTCCCCCACTTGGTATTCGCTCCTCGTCATCCTCCTCCCTCCGGCTGTCGTGTGTTCGGTTCACGTCAGGTTCACCACTGTTGGTGTGTGGGTTCGCCGGAACACTCTCACCGTCCAACCTAGTACAAGTGTCTCTCTCCAAGAATTATCAACCCCCTCCCCAGGTGGACCAGGGGAGGTATTTATAGCCTTCACTCGCTGTCCTTGGGGCTCGTGGGCTCGTACGTCGGGCCCGTCCGTCCGTCTGGGCCGCCGACCAGGCCGGTTCGGTCCATGGGCCGCGGTCCGCGGTCCATGGTACCAACACCAAGTATAGAATTATCTTGTCAACAGCTGAACGTTCTTTCAGCTGTATTTGGATTGAGGGAAAAGATTATTCAAATAGGATGAGTAGTGATTGATTTGTTTGTAGTGATTATTCAAATGGACCAAATTATATATTTTTAAATATTTGAGTATGAATTCTACCATTCTGGCTGGTTCTTAACTTAACTTGGGCAGAACTTAAGTAGTATCCTTTTAACTGCTTTTATAACCTTCCTGAATATACCTTGGGGAAGCTATCCTTTCTTCGTCAATTTAGTTTATAGATATTTCAGTTCATCTGAAATCTTCAATGAAATTTTATGTAACTATCTATTATTTTTGTAAACAATATGAAGTATGGTTTAATATTGCCAATGTATCTGATTCTCATTGTAGATGCTTAGATTCTTTAAACCAATATTGTTGTTAAAAGACAGTTAAAATTGCTTTGTTAAGACAGACAGGTTGCAGGAGGCGTTCATATTTTTTTCCCTTCAGGTTGGTCTAATGGACGAGCCTACATCTGATCGTAAATCTTAACTGATGCCTGAAAATTATGGATGCCGGGGAATGAAAGTGGTAACAACACATGGATGAGACCGTAGAAAAAGCCAGATCTTCGATTAATTCTCTCTTCCATTGGAAGATCTCGTCGACCAACTTGTGAAGGAAAAGAAAATTGACCTTAATCAAGAGATGAATAAGGAGCTCGCCTCAATGTGGGTTCTCACAAAGGGTCGTTGGAATTCTTGAATCTCAAGGTGTGGAGTTTGAGTGTGTAAATGTCAGAATTCTTGAACACAACTTTGAGGGAGAGTTTGAAGACATACAACAATTGGCCAACCTTTCCACAAATTTTTCTTAATGGCGGGCGAACTTTTAGAAGGTTCTGATCGATATCCTTTGTCCCATGGAGGAAAAGGGAGAAGTTGGGAGAGATTGGTGTTTGGAAATCGTTATCTTTGTATTACTCATCTTGTGTTTATATACAATATGATATTGAGTACTATAGTACTACTAGTCATCTTTACACGATCTGGATTGTGTGTGCAGCAGGGGACATTACTCTGCTACACAGAGGACGTCGAACTGTTGGACGTTGTCTGAAATATCACTCCACGCTGTCATTTATTCTGGTATATCATCGTCGTCGTCTTTCCATATCATCGTCATCATCTGATCTGATTTCTGATTTAACAAATGGAACACAGAAGCCATCCAATTTAACAAATGCGGTGAAGCTGATCTTCATATGTTCGTGTGGAGTTCCAACGCTTCTCCAGTTACGTCATATTTTCCTTATCTGAATCAAATAATTCATCTTACGTTGAATTATCATAGTTTCCAAAGTTTGTGTGGAAATAAAACTTTGGAAACTGGTTCTTCTTTTTGGGCTTTTTGGGTAAGAATTGGAAGACGACGGCTGTACTTGGTTCTTCTTGACAGTATTCTGGAGTACTACCGGCTTCAACATCTCAGTTACATTTGTTGATTACAATCTCCAAGAGTTTCATACACCTGAAAGTGCTTAGTTTCCGGAAAATTAAACCTCGGTTGGAAGACAATGGCGTCGAGGTGGTGGCCCTTAACTGCCATGAACTGCAAGAATTATACATCAGCAAGAGTCTCAGCCTCACCGACTGTTCGTTGCTCGTTTTGGCACATGGATGTCCCAAATACACCAAACTAGTCTTCTCCATGTATACCGGGATTAGGCATCTTAACCTTTGCGGTTGCGTTCGGGCAGTGACCGATCGGGCTTTGCTCTAGTGAGGTGAACCACAACCGTGGATTTTGAATTTTTATAAATGATGGCGACACCGACGACCAGTCCGACCAATATTGGTTTGATGTATACGAAGTAAAATAGAAAAAAAACACAGGTGGGGAATATTGATGTCTGCAATCACCGCTCGTTCCATCACCATATATATTATCCGACACAGGTCTTGGCATGGCGATTTTCAGCTTGAGTAGTTCATGGCATTGCAGCCGCGGATCATAGTCTGTGGGAATTCGGTTGCAACTTTCGCCATGGCAGTGAGATTTTTACCGGATCGGCGATGATGGCACTATCTCTTTCTTTTATCAAAGGTTTTACCAATCGATATGTTTCGACAAATAATTTATCTTCAATTTTGGAAAATTTATTAAATTATTCCATCAAGCCCTGACTAATGACCTATAAAATTCTTCCATCAATTTATAAGTGGTGTTAATAATGAACAACGACTTTAGTGGTGTTAATAATGAACAACAATATAACTTTTGTTACGATGATGTGTTGAGTTATGAAACAATAGTATTTAAAAATATTTGTTTGTGAAAAATTAATGATAATTTAATATATAAAGTTTTTTGGTACGATAATTTATTGAGTTATGGAACAACAATATTTGAAAATCTCTGTTTGTGAAAAAGTAATGATAATTCAACATATAATGTTTTGGTACAATGATTTTATTAAGTTATGGAACTACAATATTTGAAAATCTCTGTTTGTGAAAAATTAATAATAATTCAATATGTGAAGTTTTGATACGATAATTTGTTGAGTAATAGAGCAACAATATTTCAAAATCTCTGTTTATGAAAAATTAATGATAATTCAACATGTAATGTTTTGGTACGATGGTTTGTTTAGTTATTTAAACACCAATATTTGGAAATCACTGTTTGTGAAAAAATAATAGTAATTCAACATTAATGTTTTGCTATAATGATTTATTTAGGTATGAAACAGGACTTCACACTATAAGAAATAAGACCTTGTATGGCGATCTTTAGATGGCGGATTTCCGCCATCTAAAGTGATCGTCGGCGGAAATCCACCATCTAAAGACCGTCATCTTGGACACCGCCATTAAAACCCCTAAACCGCCATCTAAAGACCGCCATCTATTATCCATCCCCATTTCCCACCAAAAATCGTATAGATGGCGGAAACTGAAAATTTGAAAATCCGCCATCTAATCTGAAAATTTTCACGCGAACTGAAAAGTTTTAGATGGCGGAAATCCGCCATCTAAAATATGGCGCGGGAATAGTTTGGCGCCAATTCATGGATGGCGGTTAATTTCATTGATGGCGGATGTCTGCCGACTATCCTTGGAACATTAGATGGCGGAAATCCGTCATCTAAAGTACAGAAGGCGGTTTCCTTAGTTTATAGATGGCGGATATCCGCCATCTATTCGTAGGAGAGGGCGATTGTGCCCATATTTAGATGGCGGATTTCCGCCATCTAAAACTTAGTAGAAGAGTATAGATGGCGGAAATCCACCATACAATGTTTGTTACATTTTTTTTTAAACAGGATTCTATATTTTGCGTTCGAATCGTTGTTTTTTGAAATAGAAATCGATATTTGAGAAAACGATTTTGAAATTGAAATTGAAATCGATGTTTTTTATTAAAAAGAAATTAAATTGCAGAATCGTTAAACATTCGAAGTTTGAATAAGAAAAAAAATCGTTTAATCAACACTCGTCTGAAAGCGAGTCTTCTGAATCAGAATCAGAAATATCTGATTCGAATGCAGACGGTATTGTGGACTTTGAAGTAGAAGCCATCTGCGTCATGTCGAGTCCAGAAGTCTTCAAAGTCTTATTAAGTTTCTTCATATATGATTTCATAACATTGAACTTCTTCTTGTATTTGGAGACGTCTTTTTGACTCTCGTTACACTTGTTCTGAAAATGAAAACAAAAATGAGTTCGATAATCAACAAAATTATTGAAATATATTTAAAATACCTCCAATTCTTTGAATTTTTCCGACCAAACTGCATCTGGTGTTACATCAGTAGTCGTGTTTTGGGAGACCGGCTCTTTTTCTTTCCAATTTGGAGAAGCCCATCTTTCGTTCGTTGTGCTAACCATATTTGCAGCTTCTCCAATTCCTATTATTTGATTCTTCTTATTTTTTCCGAAAGTCTTGTTGACCGTCGCTTCGATAAATTGCTGCATTATAAAAAAATAAAAAAATAAGAAATGCGAAATATATTTAAAATAATCAATGGAACTTACAAATGAAGTCATTGATTCAGATTCAG
This sequence comes from Zostera marina, assembly GCA_001185155.1. Taxonomy (NCBI): domain Eukaryota; kingdom Viridiplantae; phylum Streptophyta; class Magnoliopsida; order Alismatales; family Zosteraceae; genus Zostera; species Zostera marina. The sequence continues at coordinate 303,146 of LFYR01001858.1, forward strand.
CCCACGATTTTGTCTTTTGACTTTTGATAAATTCCGTGGCTTCAAGCTGAAAGAATAACAAAATCAAACAATGATAATAGAAATTTTAAAATATAAATAATTTTAAAAAAATACTTACAACTTTATCGCTTCCCTTATATGTCATTTGTAAAGTCTCTGACCAAGCTTCGACTTCACTCCTTCCTTGTTGCATCTATATTCACATAATTCATTAATATATAAAAAAATAGATATAAATTATAAAAAAATTACCAATTCATGACGTCTTTGCGCTAATCCTTTTGAACCAGCGTAATGTGTCATTTGATTCGCTCGGTTCGCGGTATTTATCTCGGAAATTTGCTGAAATTATAAAAAATAATAAGTTTCAAAATTTATTAATATAATAAATATATATATATACATATACGTACCTTTCCTTTTTCCGAACGATGTTGTCTCAATTTATTTAGAAATTATGGTTTGCTGACATACGGTGGAAAAGTCACTAAAATGTCTTCTTCTCTCATATCAGGATCAGAGCCATAAGTTTTAACCAAAGAATTATGGTTGCTCCTCCAGAGTTTGTTCAGCCTACCATTGATATAAGTTTGTGCAGCTTTGCTTCTACTTAAATCATATTCAGCCTACATATTCAAAACTTATAAGTTTTGGAAAATTAATAAATTATATAAAAAAATATATACTTACAGTTAATATTTTTAACGCGTCCTGAAAATTCTGTTGTGGTTGATGACGCCACTCAATGTCGTACGGGAAGAGAGTATGGTCTTTTGCTAAAAGAGCCATTCTTGTCGTTAATTTCTTCGCCATTTCATTTGTCGCTTGGTTTGTGTTGTCAAACATAACCTTCCACTTCGTACCTTTTTCTGGATGGTTATGGGGGTGGTCTTTTGTGCGACCACGACCCTTCTTCTGTGGAGGCACATTTGATGTGGATGACCTCGCATCTAATTATTTTACATATTTAAGAATTAATTTTTTATAGAAACAATGATAATATTTAAAATATAAATAATAAACTGACCACTTGAACTGGACTCTTCAAAAGAGCGACAGGATGTAACCATCGTCAATGCCATGAATGGTGTGATAACACCGAGCAGAACGAAAAAAGTAAACATAATCTGAAATATTTAAATTTGAAAATAAAATTAGTTATTTTAAATACATAGCCAGACACCCGTATATGGGGTCTTGGTCTGACACAACAACCAAACATTTTTCCTATTGTAATTTACATTCTTTATTATTAGACACAACAAATCTTCGAAGTCGTCGTGGGAAGAGTTGTATTCGATTTTGAATGAATGTGTGCCACCACAATCATTCAACACTCTAGCCTCGTATCCTAACACTAAAATCTGACAGATTTCCATTGTTTGACGATTTGTCGACCATATTTTTGGACAGTTGTGAAAATGATGACTGTTGACTCCGCAACGGAAACAAGCAAAAACATGACAATAATAATCTATGTTTTTGTAAAAACTACGTTGAATTTGATTAAGTCGCTCTAGTCGTTCATATCGTTCGACGATTGCAAGTAGTTGACTCATTTTTTACTGGAAAAAAGAAAGATTTATAATCAACATGATATTACATTGAAAATATTAAATTATATTGTAATGTAATACTTTATAATTTAATTACAACAATCATCATTATCAACATCGAAAATATCTCTATTTGGTATTTTAAGGACTGAACTCCATTCAGATTGTTGAGCTTCGGACATGTGTTTTTTAAACCAATCGGCAAATTGTTTGAAGTGTAAATTTTCCAGACGGTGCATTGTTGTAAATTTTCCAGACGGTGCATTGTTGTAAATTTTCCAGACGGTAAATTTTCGACACTTTCAAGGTCAAACAATATACATTGATGCAACTGTTTCTGTTGTAAAATAGTCAACGTTATATCAGTCGGTGCATTTAAAAACCCATCGATATACCTATCTGGCCGATTTGATTTTGTCTCGACATTTTGTAAAAACCGAGAACAAAACGTCATTGACTCTTCAGCGGGATAGGCCGGTGCTGGACGAACAGGTGCCGGTGCAGGATCAACCGAAAGATAAAACCGGAAAGCATCTTGGAGATTGGGTGGTAGAGCCCTCCTACGAGGTAATTGCTTCACTCTACGTGGCATTTTTTAAAATCTAAAAAATTAATTAATTTATTATTAAAAATGAATAATTAAATAATCATTCATTTTTAAACAAATAATATTTTTATTAATTAACAAATTTAATTTCTATAATTATTCATTAACATTCAATTTAATTTCAATTAATTAACATTTATTAACAAATAATTAGCAAATTAATAATTTTTATTTCAATTTAAAATCATTCAATTTCATAATTATTCATTAACATTTATATAATTTCATGCAAATTAATTAATCATTATTAATTCAATTTAAAATCATTCAATTTAATTATTATTAATTAATTAATAATTTTATGCAAATTAATCATTATTGATAAAATTTAAAATGATTCAATTTCATAATTATTAATTAACAATTTAATAATTTCATGCAAATTAATTATTATTCATAGAATTTAAAATCATTCAATTTAATAATTACTAATTAAAAAAATTTATATTTACATGCATGCAAATTAATTAAATATTTTTAAAACAAAATGATTAAATAAACATTTATAATTTCATACCGCAATAGAGTTTAATTCAATCTAAATTTTTGGATTCTTGATTTTTCAAAAACAACACAATAATTTAATTAGTTAATTAAAACATTATATAAATTATTTATTTATTTAATCAAATCAATTTATAAATTATTTAAAAATAATCAATTAAATAATTAATTAAAACATTTATAAACAGTAAATTAAATAATTCATAAATAACAAATAATTAATTAAATAATCATTCATTTTTAAACAAATAATAATTTTATTAATAAAAACAATCAATTAAATATTTATTACATGAGAATTATTTTATAATTTAATGCAAAATTTTCATTATTTAAAACAATATGTTAATTACGTATTTAATTAATTAAAACTTCGTTTTAATTATTTTTAAAAAGTAAATAAAATATTTTTTAAATTAATTAAAACAAAATAAAATAATATTTCAAGCAAATTAAATAATATTTCATTTTCATTAAAACAAAATTATTTCTTTCAAATAATTCATTAATAATTGATTTCATGCATATTTATTTCATGTAAATTATTAGTTTCATGTAAACTTAATAATTTAAGTTAAATAATTTAAATATATATGATTAAAAATTTATTTTTAACATTATAATTTAATATAACCATTCATAAAATATAACCATTCATCAAATATTATTTGATATTATAACCATTTCATTTTATTATTATTTCATAACAATCATTCATAGAATTAATATAACCATTTGATATAACCATTTAATTTAATTTTTTTGCGAATCATTTATAAACATACTAAAAAAATTCATTAAATTTATCTTTCATTCATACTGTAGACATTAATCTTTCATTCATAACAATTACAACATAAAACAATCATAAAACAAGAAATCAATAACAAGAAATCAATTTAAAAAAAATCAATAAAACAATCAAAATAACATAATGAAAACAACATAATCAAAACATAATCAAAACAACTTCGATTTCTTGTTTCTTGTTAATATATTTGACCTAACATGATGAACAAATTAACACACTAATTTAAAAAAAAACGAACATGCTCTCCTTGTGTAAGTTAATCTACTGCCGATCCTACTTTAGTAAAATAAACACAGATTTGGCACTTCATTCTTTTGCCGATCCAACTCCTAGTAAATGAAAGATCTACTGCTATCTATCTACCTAAGAATTTACACTATCTTTGAAGGAAATGCCACCGTTGAACATGTAGGAAATATTACCGAGGTGTGTGGAAGTGGAGACCTTCACAGATGTAGGAAGTGGAGACCGGCGACGGAGACGTGACCGACGGGAGGAGACGACGACGACGACGACGGGAGGAGGCGACGACGATTCGGCAGGAGCGAGGGAACGACGATTCGGCGGCAGGAGCGAGGGACGAGAGGATTTGAAGAAGAAGAAGACGACTCTGTCGATTTGGGGTTTTTATTAAACCCCAAAACTTACATGGCGGATTTCCACCATGTAAGTACACTTAAGTACCGCCAGCACTTAAGTGAAAGTCCGCCCAATCGAAATTTGGGCGGGCTTTTTCCGTCCGACTCCCCGAATACTTAACATGGCGGACATCAGCCATGTTAAGTCAATTTAATTGGGTAATCGGGTTGAATATTGAGGGAGATTCGAAATTTTGGGCGGGATAGTTTAGATAGCGGAAATCCGCCATCTAAATACCGCCATCGAAAAAACAATTGAACCACCGTCTAGCCAAAACCTTTCCTCGGTGGACTAAAAGAATAGATGGCGGACATCCGCCATCAAAACAACTGAAGTATTGATGACGGATTTCCGTCATCTAAAGGCCGCCATACAAGGTCTTTTTTTTTGTAGTGTCATAAGTAATTGGTGTTATGGGATGGGACGAGTATACGAATAACGATATTAGATATGACTGAGATCGAAGTAGAGGTACGACTATGGGATGAAAGGAAAACGTGATGGAGATATGAGAATAAAAAAAATCAGAACATTTGATGTATAGAAGATAGGAAGGTACAACATTAAAATAGAGAGGTACAAAATTATGATAGGAAGGTACATAAAAAACAAAAATGTCAAAACTAACAAACATTTTTAGAGATGTGTGCACAAAACAATAATATAAGTGATGGACGGATGTGATTAAAAAGACAATGATTGGATGGCTGAAATAAAGTGAGTTTATTTGACCTTATCTAAAGTTGAACTTACTTGAAAATTCCTGTATTTTTTAAATCACACCCCTTTTTAATCAAATAATATTGTTAATCTTTGTTTAATTAGATATAGAAATAGTATTACAATCCTATTCCTAGATCACTAAAAATAGAATTTAAAAATGATATTTATTGTATTAGAAATTCGATACTAGATCTTTGATTTAAAATATTCATATTAAGACAAGCAAATTGACGGCAGATGATGGGTATGGTCGGATGAGTAAATCTGTTGATAAACCGATCGATCCGATCAGGTTATTCAGGTACCAACGATGACCGTTGTTGAATGTATAGCATTGTCGATTCTCGACTTCTTGATTTTTGCCTGTGATGGTTTTCCATTTACAGTAGCATCATCTGCGATCAGTTTAGGTTCTCCGAGAGCAGTTCTTCTTGAAGGATCTAAATTATTCGACCACTCGGCGTCCCACTCCACAACTTTGGTCGTACTCCAAGCTATGCTCTGTTCTTGTGGGACAGTTAGACGTGCAGAGTTCTGTCGAGCAATAAGCATGAATGAAATAATTATGAAACCATTTAATCCTAACTTAATCTGGAGAGAGTTGGAGTACCTACTTGTGGGAAGAGTCTTTCGAATATGACTCTGTAGTGATAGGCTTCTTTCGATGTGGGGGTGTTATGTGGGTAGATAAACCATGCATTTTGCAATATCTTATCTGTTACAAGAGTAGATGCATGAGCTTTGAGTCCGTCGATCAAGCTATAGCCAACTTTGTTTCTGAATTGCTCTTTCTGTCGATAAAGAATGTGTTTGGGCAAATAAGGGTGTTCCTCGTCGTCAAAATCTCTCCTCAACACCCACTTTTCAATTCTACCCTTATCACCATTTATCATCTTGAATTTTGGGTCAATGTTCATGGCGACATCCATGAACTGTTTATCCAGGAAAGGAACTTGAGCTTCTAATCCCCACGCAAAAGTTGATTTGTTTATTTTCAGTCGAATTTATGAAGAGTTTTGATCTGCAATTTAATTTTTTTTACATAATGGAATTATTAATGTTGATTAGGAATTAGGAAGTTAAGGACATACGTACTTTATGGCAAGTCTCCACATGAAATTCTTCCTTGTTAGGTGCTTTATGGAAATACAAGTAACCACCAAAATCTCATTAGAACCTTCGCCGGAGATCACCATCTGCACACCCAGTGCTTTGATCTTACGTGACATAAGAAACATGGGTATGCTTTTCCTGATCGTCTTAACGTCGTACGTTTCGATATGGTAGCTAGATTACATCTTCGATGGCGTCTATGCCATCCTGAACAGTGAAATAGAACTTGTAATGGACTGTTCCTAGGTATTCTGCAACCTCCTTGGCCGCTTTCAGGTCAGGAGAACCCTGTGATCGAATTAACCAAATTATTATCGTACAAGGTGATTTACTAATTTAATAAATAACCTACCTCTAAACCAACACAGAATGAATGAAGTTTCACAGCTTTAGTTCTTTCCAGATGCCGACATATAACGACGGCAACCAGTGATGAATCAAGTCCACCGGAGAGAAGAACACCAAAAGGGACGTTGGTCATGAGTCTCTTGATAACAGCCTGTATTGATTCTTGTGTTAATTAGTTTCTCAATTGAGCTTAATTTAATTGCTCGCTAATACTGATACATTACATCTTCCAAAGCTTTTCGCAGAATCATAGGTTCGTAGTTGGCACAAGGCACCATCTCGGAGAACCACGAGGGATTATACCATCTTCTAAACCCGCCAGTCTTGCTCGAGTACAAGTTCCCTGGTGGAAAAATCTGAAAGTGTTCACAGTTGTCATTCAATCCCTTCATCTCCGACGATATCCAAACAGATCCTATGTTTGTTTGTATAAACAAACGAGTCAGTTAATAAATCATACATATAATCAGTAAATACACACACGTGCCGTGGGCGTACCGTCAATTCCCCATCCGATATAGAGAGATGTGACTCCAACGGCATCTCGGGCGACAAAGAAACTGTTGTCGCGAGTATTCAGCAAGACAAACGAGAATACTCCGTCCAACATGTCCACAAAGTCCTCCCTATATGTTCCTCGTACTTAATTTACCATAATTAATCATGATCGAGATTTAAATGTATAAAACCAACCCAAATAATTAATCAATCAAATCATTCGATTTCTTTCCTACCAAATGGGCGATGACGTCGCAATCGCTATTTGTCCGGAAAGTATGTTTCGACGATAGATTCTTTATCAGATCTTTATGGTTGTAAATCTCACCGTTCACCTGAAATTAAATCAAACCAACGGTTTTATGATAAATATGAAGATAAAAAGAATGATTAATTGATCAATTGATTGATTACGGTGACAACAATCGACTTGTCCTCGTTGTAAAGAGGTTGGTCGCCGGAAGCAAGGTCAATGATCGCCAACCGTTGGTGGGATAAATAGTTATCCCCATACTGATGAATGCCACTCCAGTCTGGGCCCGGTGCTTCAACCTCCGAGAGAGTTGGAGGATCTTGGCTCTCTTCGCAAGAGAGTCATCGGAGTAACCTAAAACAGCCAAAATCCCACACATCCTCGTAGTATCTCAGAAACAATCTCTAAAAATTAAAGTTTCAATCGAGTAAAAAAAACTTTGTTATGAAATATATTAAACAGCCAAACTTCTTATTTATAGGACAAAATGCTCAAATTCAAGAAGAATGGGAACGATTAAATCCAAGATTGTAATTTTACCATGATTAAAGTAGTATTTAATTACTGGATTTAGTCTCTTAATTTCTTGCCCAAAAAAATATAGTTTTATTTTCTACCAAGTTGAAATCATAAATGTCAGACAACGACAATTATGGCATGCATGTGATGCGGCTACACGTTATATATTGTAAACAATCAATCACCCAATCACCCACGTGAGTAAATGAGTAATGAATTATAATCTTATCATATTCAAAATTGAAAATAACACGTATGGTAGATTACGCCGTCGGTACAGACGTACGGTACAGTAGATTCCTGGACACACCAACACGTTTTTTATGTTTTATCTAAAGTTATATCTTGGATTAATGTCTACCTGTTATTTTGGCACCATTAATAACACAACTCAATTGATATATCATAAATTATTAAAATGACTAAGTTTGGATGTTTAGAGTTCGAGTCTAATCTATATACTTTAATTTTTCATTAATCTATATACTTTGGGCGTGACAATTCGTGTGACAAAAAAAAGTTTTTTCATTGATAAGAATAAAAAATTTAAGACAAAACTATTATTTTATTATTTTAATAATTATTATTATCTATGGTAGGGGTGACAACGGGGCAGGTCGTGAGAGGACGTCCCTGTCTCGGTATCCGTTCCATGACGGGTCAGATACCATGATCCGAGACGACCTGCACGCAATTATAAAAATATAAATTATAAAAAAAAAATTTAAAAGTAAAACTAAAATTTAAAATGGGTAAATGTTTTACTCTAATTATTATACTTAATAATCCTATATCTAATATAATATAATTTATTAAAAAAATTTAAAAATTATTATTTTTAAAACCGGGGGCTGCCCATCCGGTCGTCCTGCCTCGAGACATTATTATTTTATTATTAATAATTATTTTATTATTTTAATAATAATTATTATCTATGAGTATATTTTATTATTTTACCTATATTACATAGTTATTATTTTACCTTTATTATTTTATGGATATATTTTTATGAGTAAAATATTTTAAAGAATTCTATATAAAAATATTATTTTACCCGATAAAAACATACTTAATTAATAATATTATATTATATTTTCGTGTTATCGTGTGTGCCATGTTTTTAGAAACAAACACTAAACCGACACTATTATATATCGTATCAAAACTTTCGAAACTACGTGGGTGACTTGAGTTTCATTCGGGTCTTACTCGAACTCGACCTAAAAAACTCAGGTGAAAAAAATTCGGGGTCGGCTTCTTCATATCGAGTCGCCGAACGACCCTCAACACATCAATGACATTCTGTTCCCCAGAATCACGGACCAGAGAACTAGGGTTTCATGGAGAGTTTGGGCTTTTGTGGGAGTCCATGGAGAAATAGGTGATTCGCTTGCGATTAGGTACCTGGAGGATTAGAATAAGTGTGTAAGGATTTATTATTATTTTTCACTCGTCCCAACCTTGATTGTGACGTGGACGGCAAATATCGCCTGAGATTACGTCGGCGGTGAGGATTCGGAAGAATGGGGGAAGTGCTAGGTCAACAGTAATAACTGTCTGTTTAGACATTTAGTGCGAAAGTAGATTAGAGAGTAAAAACATTTACTTGTATTAATTAATTTAGTGTTATATATACAATGTATAACTAATTTTACTAACAAACTTATTCTACAATAGTACAACACTCGGCCAGTATGATGGCCCATTTGATTTATTTGTGATTTATTGAAATTATTGCGATTTCACCCTCAAGCTTCTCTTATACTTAAATCTAAGTGTTGGAAAATTTACGTGCACAGAAATACTTAATAATAGATTGTTAGCAAGTACAATCTTTAACAAATATTACACTTAAATCTATGTTCAGTGTAATTATTTTTACTCTTTGTCTGTAATTCTTTTTAATATCTGTTTTGGTTTAATTAATCTTTTATTAAAATAATCCAACCCTTATTTATAGTCGTCAGAAAAATTGCAAAACCCTCCCAAAAAATTCAAAAATTGCGTGACAATATTTGGCGAGATATACGAAATTGATTTTCGAATATTTTAAATCCCGAAAATCACGCGGAATAAAATAACCGATTCACAAAGGAATATTCGAGGAATCGAATATTTTATTTTCAAAATTGGAAAATTTGCAAATATTCTCCAGAATCCACCAAGATCTTCAAATTATCCACAAGATTAAGGAGGAAATCGCTGATTTGAATGAAAAATTGCAAAAAATTACCTATGCTACTGTTCCTAAAAAGAATCGTCGATTTTATTACACAAATCGCAGATTCAATTAGGAACACCTCAAACTTTAAAAATCTGTCGCGTCGTATAAAATTCTCGAGGGGAGTATCGCAAGCTCTCTCCAACACTTTCGTCGTTTCGTCCGGAAATTTCAAAAATCCGTCGCGTTGAAAGGATTCCCGGGGGGTATCACAAGCTCTCTTCAACACTTCCGTCGCTTCGGTCGGAAACTACAATAATCCAAAAATCTGTTGCATAGACATAATTCTCGGGGGGAGTACCACAAGCTCTCTCCAGCAATTCCGTCGCTTCGTTTGGAAATTTCATATCTTGTGTAGGTACGTACGTCGGGGGGAGCATCAGAAACTCCCTCCAATTTTTTGAGTATTATAAATCTGACGCTACGTCTGGATTTTTTTAGCAAAAGAAAAAGGTAAATCACACGGTAAGTTCAATATGGTCAATAAATAAAGTATAATGGTATTATGTCTCTATTTTGCAGGTATCGTTCTATCGCTATGGTTAAAACAAATCCGTTTCTACGGATCAAATATTTTTTCTTTTTTGCAGGTATAGTTCTATTGCTTTGGCTAGAACAAAACTCTGCGCTACGGCCAAAATCAAATAACTTATGTCGCTACGGTCAGAAGAATTTTGTTGCTACGGTCAGAATCTAGCAATAAAACTCTGTCACTACGGCCAGAGATGCGTAACTTTTGTTGCTTTGGCCAGAAGAATTCTGTTGCTATAACCAGAATCAAACTTTAAATTTTTGTCGCTTCGGCCAGAATAAAAATTTGTCGTTGCGGGCTAAGACGAATCACTTCTGTCGCTAAAGGAAGAACAAAAACATAAACTTTTGTCGCTCCAGCCAGAAAAAATCGCCGTCTGGGGTGGCAAATCTTCAAGTTGAGGACAAGATCGCCAGATTCTGGCAGACCGCTGATCTTCTCCTTTGAACTCGCCGATTTGGACCGTTATTCGTGTTCAGCTCAAGCCATAATGGCTGTAAAGGCCACCATTATGGCCTGCCGCGATCTCTGCCACGGACTACGCCCCCCAGAGGTCCTATAAAAGAGGACCCCAGACACACTCCAAAAGCATCAGTTCCATCGATTCTAGAGTGTGATTCACAGAGCAATCGCCGATTCTCATGCTGAAATCGCAGATTTGCTCCCGGAAGACTTGACGTAGGGCGCACGTCATGGATCTCAGAGCCTCCGATACGAGAAGGCAGCCGCTCGCATCACCGTGAGCGTTGATAGGACATTCTGTGCTTCGATCATCAGAGCACAGAATGTAAAAACAACCATGTAAACTGATGGTACCCCCAATCCATCAGCCCAGGCCCACGCAGGAGTCCAGAAACAAGGCCCAGCGAAGTGAACAAAAGAGGAAGGTCCAAGCCGCCTTATGGGTACTCGCCCGACCGGGCCGACCGGACGGATCCATCGGCCTGGACGGTTATCTCTCCAAGGTTTGCGTCCCAAGTGTGTCGGGTCCTTTATGCCGGATCCTAGTCCGAGAACGCAGGGTCCAGAGTCCGGTAGGAAATTGTATAAATACCCCTAGGGGTGAATTGTAAAGGGGGGAGAACGGTTGTTATTATAATTGTAATATACGATCAGTCACTACTCCACTGGAACGCGACCAGTGGTGAACCTGACGTGAAATGGATTCGGAACAACCAAAGCGGATAATTCAGATGGAGGAAAACCTAGGAATCTTGGTGGCAGAAGCGAGCGAGAATCAACTACCAACAGTTCCCGTGGAAAATCAAGTTACAAACGAACCGGCGCACTTGAAAGAGAATATTGAAGAAGCGCCCTATCACCCTCAACAACAAACATGGGAAGATCCTCGGCTAATTGTAGGATCAATGCCAGAGTGGTGATACACCATGTTTCTTGTGCTCTCTTCAGGGGGGAGTACTGGTGAGACATGCCTGATTACACCAGTCACTACCCATCAACGCCTCTCAACAAGGACTAGGGCTCCGTCGCTATGGCAGGACCCTCGGAGAGCTCCCACGGTGCGGAACATCGTTCTTCGTCCAGATCGCCGAGTTAGCCCGTAAGTCGCCCGATTGGACTACCAAGTCGCCGACATACAGGATAACTCGCCGAGTTAAGGCAAGATCGGCAATATGGTAGACTGTACGACTTGGCCCTAGAAACTCGCCGAGTTAGCCCTTAACTAGGTGACTTCCATACCTGAATCGGCGACTTACGACCGTTACTCGGCGGCAGCCAACGTCATAAATGTTACCATATATGACCATAGGCGCGATCTCCGCCGATGAGTGCGCCCTCCGAGACCCTATAAAAGGGGTCCCAAGGGGACACTCAAAGGCACGATTCAAGTTCCACTCTCACACCAGAGCACTACACTACGAAACTCGGCGAGTCTCATTAGAATCGCCTAGTTTCCACTTGCAGGTATTTGACGTAGAGCGTGCGTCGTGGACTCCAAAGCCTCCGGCATCAACCTCACACCACCGCGAGCCCTGGTAGCAGATTCAGTGCTTCATCAGCTGGCGTCGTCTGTGGGACTACCGAACCACCGGTATCCCGTCGTAATCGCGATTTTTTAAAAATCCGGCTCGAGCTCTCCCAAGAGTTCGCCGAGTTTGTCAAAAAATCGTCGACTTAGATCGTCCGATTCTCGGTTAAGGTCCGATTTAGCCTTAAATCGCCGACTTATCCTTGAGAATCGCCCGATCCGGAATATCGTCTGCTAGCTAAGAGTGTTGTGCACGACTCTGTTCGAAAAACACCTTGAAATCTAAAGTCGCCGAGTTTTCCCCTAACTCGCCGACTTATTTCTTTGTTTTTTGAACAAGCTTGGTCAAGTCATCCTTTGCTCTGGAACTTGCGTCTTCGCATAGGTTCAATTTTCCCAAGCAAAAATCGCCTATCTTGGGAAAATTTGTCTATCTTGGGCAAACTCGCCTATCAAGAGGCAAACTCGCCTATCTTGGGGCAAACTCGCCCATTCGATCATCGTCTTCATTCATCGCTTTGGCTGAATAAGACCACTTATAGCCCAGCTCTTTTACCGAAAAGAAAATAAGACCACTTATAGCCCAGCTCTTTTACCGATTCGCCTTTTTTCACCTCCAGTGATTTTGTCGGTCTACCTCCGGAATACCCAGATCTGATTTTGGGATTCTGAGACCACATATCACATGAGAAAAGTTTTCTCTACGAGTACCAAAAGCAGAATTTCCCAACAGTGCAAGGAATCTTTTCTGGGATAGGTCTAAACAGGCATCCCGAAAACCACCTCCGGCGGCACGATTTTCTGCAGAAAAATTGCAAAAAATTTACGATATTTTTTGCTAATTTCAAACTTTGGGGACTAGTAGCACTGCTCAAGGGGGTCACAAAACTGCAAAGAAATATTATACGAAATTTTTCTGTTTTGTGACACCCGGGGGGGCAGGTACCTACCCATAGCTTCCGACACTTTGGAAGAACTTCCACTCGTGGTCTGTTGCTTCGACCCGATAGAAGCAACCATCCCATTTATGGCTCCTTTTACTAAGGATCATAAAAAGAAAGCTCTCGCCACTACTACCACTGTAGGAGCTTCTAACAGAAGGGTTGGTCCTCGTACTGTACCAACCTCTAATGCACCACCACCTACACATGAGGTGTCCTCACCACTCACACTAAATGGGGGTGTGAACCCAATTCCGACAACACAGGAGAGGCTTGCGCACATGCATGCTCTCATGTTGAAGTTGAACAAAAGGTTAACCAACCTAGAGGCTTCAAGGAGCCGGACCACGATACGATGTACGACAAGCAAGTCTAACCCACATTTGAGGAAGACAAACTTAAGTACGCATCATCGGTCCGAATCAAGGATATCCAAGGAGCTTCGAGAGCTCAAGGGAAAGAGTCCTGCAATTTCAGGGCAACCCAAATCCAACTCGCATCACTCTCCTATGGGAGACATCCACGGTGAAACAAAGAGACATAAGCATCTCGGTTCTCACCACAGGTCCGCAGTACATCACTCGGGTGTACCGTCGAGTTCCACGACTCGTGCGGATTACGATGCTACACTCATGAATAGGGTAGTCAAGGAAATGCTTCGTAAAGACAAGCACGACCTAAGGGACTCACATGATCTTCTCAGAATAGGAAGGGCACCCTTTCATAGGGACCTCCTGAGAAAACCTTTTCCACAATCTTGGCGATGCCCCAAGATAGACTTGTACGATGGAACGGCAGATCCTGAGGATCATGTTAACCTCTATCAGAATATCTTGGAGCCGCAAACTACCGATAACGGGTTGCTGTGTCGGGCCTTCCCAGGCACTCTGAAAGGCAACGCATATCGGTGGTTTTACGGTCTGCCGGCTGGCTCAGTCTCCAGCTTCACGGACCTCTCTTCCATGTTCATCGCCAACATGTGGGGATGATCAGAATAAAACACAGTGCCAACGCACTACTGGCACTACGACAGAACAAGCTGTCTCTGAGGGATTACACGATTAAGTTCACTTCGATGATGACAGAAGTAAACGATCTAATCCCAAGTCTGGCCATAGCAGGATACGTGAGAGGTTTGGTACCCTTCTCCCCTTTGGCCCGGAATCTGATGCTCCATAAAGTGGAGACCCTGCCCGACCTCTTCCAACGAGCTCAATCGTATATTGATATAGAAGAGGAGAACAATGACAAGCTGGACGAACTCGAGCCGTCCAGCCGGAAGAAACCTCGCTATGCTAAAGAAGATGCATACGAGGATACAAGTTCCCAATCCGAAACCTCGACTACTCTTCTTCGATACAGCGAGGAGTCTCCGGGTAGCAGTTATGACCACCAGAGTCATAGCTCACACTCTCAGTCTGGTAACAGTTATGGCCACCAAAGTCATAAGTTATGGCCACCAAAGCCATAGCTTACGCTCTCAATCCTATGACAGTGATGGCAACCAAAGCCACAGTTCACACTCACAATCAAGCGTATCAAGCGTATCACGCTATTAGTGGGTAACTACCATCTGTCAAAGATAGGCTAGAGTAACTAAATAGGCTATGCATCCGTCAGTGGCAACCAAACAACAAAAGAACTCATCTACTCTTTTGGTTGTCGTTTCTATTGTTCTATTAGTTGTCGCAATCTAACAGCGATTTTATTCTGCGATATGTATGCAACATTTAGAATAATCATTCATCACTTCAGACGGATCAATCACCCATCGCTTCGGCTGGGTGACATCCGTCGCTTCGACCTTATCTATCATCTGTTCAACCCATGAGTCAAGGTGATAGTTACGAAATCTAATTTACGACAAAGAGTCTAAATTACGATTGCAAGTCTAGTTTACGATTTACGAGTCAAAATGCGACTTAAGAATCTAAATTACGACTCTCGCGAATACTTGCGAATCGAACTCTAAGATTCCTAATATTTATGAATCTAAGTTCTCTTTCAAAATCTAATTTACGACAAAGAGTCTAAATTACGATTTGCGAGTCCAGTTTCGAACCTATGCTACGGTTCTAGGATTAATGCATCAAACCTACAAAGGATAATTTCATAGGGATCAATCCGTCGCTTTGGCCGGATGACACCCGTTACTCAGATCTAGCTTACGACCCACGAGTCTAAAATCTAATTTACGACAAAGAGTCTAAATTACGATTACAAGTCAAGTTTACGATTTACAAGTCCAAGGTGCGACTTAAGAATCTAAATTACGACTCTGATTTACGAATCAAACCATGAGATTCTAAATATTTGCGACTACAATTAATGGTACCCTGGTGTTAATTTTGTCGCTGTGGTCTTAATGATCATATCCCATCTTGTCGCCATGGCCTTGATGAGGATCGAGAGTCACTCTATCGCTATGGCTGGAGCTTGGCTAAAACACCGGGGTTCAAATCTAAAATTGTAGTCCTAAATTGCGAATCCAACCCTACGATTCCAAATATTATTGTGGATCTTAATTTTTGGTTTATCGGTACTATCTTTGCAACTCTGCGTCAATTCGGAGATATAAATTATCCGCTAATTTAACTGACGACTGAACTACGATTCGTACGACCAAGCTTACGTCCAAAGTGGCTAAGCGAGGGTTACCAGAGTCTAACTTACGTCCAGAGTGGCTAAGTTACGGCTTGTTAATCTAGTTTCGAGCCTAGGTTACAATTTAAAGGTGATTTATATGGAAGATTGGCAAAGAAAAGACAAAAGGTAGTCCACTGATAATCAAAATAGAAAGATTGCAAAATATTTCAAAAATTCATATGTCACGACGACATGATTCTCAGGAGGAGTATCACAAGCTCCTTCCAATACCTTCGTTACACCAATATTTTAAAAGTTGTCAAGTGGACATGATTTTCGAGGGGAGTATCACAAGCTCTCCTCAATAATTCTATCGCCTCGGGCACAAACATCCAAAGCATAACTCTACAATCTGTCACAACGGCACGATTTCAAAGGGAGTATCACAACTCTCTCCGACGCTTTTGTCACTCTAGCCGGAAGCCGTCTCGCCCATCTTTGGAGGAGAGTATCATAAACTCTCATCAACACTTCTTTCGTTTTGGCTAGAAGTCGTCAAATTTCAAGGGGGAGAGTATCACAAGTTCTCCACGACACTTCTGTCGCTT
>LFYR01001858.1:319750-352537 GCA_001185155.1 Zostera marina
AAGGGGAGTATCACAAGCTCTCCCGACATTTCTGTCGCTCCGGCCAGAAATCGTCATATTTTAAGGGGGAATATCACAACTCCCTTCAGGAAACCTCTAAGTTTCTCACAAAACAACCCCAATGCTAAATCGGCGAGTTAACACCTTAAGTCACCGACTTAGGATATACACAGTATCTTAGGGGGGAAATCACAAACCCCTTCCACAACCTCAGGGGGGAGTTTCACAAACTCTCCCGACTTTTCTGTCGCTCCGGCCGGAAATTGTCAAAATTCGGGGGGGAGTATCACAAGCTCTCCCGGCATTTCTATCGCTTTGGCTAGAGATCGTCGAACTTCAGAGGGGAGTATAACAAACTCTCCCGACTTTTCTGTCGCTCCAGCCGGAAATTGTCAAAATTCAGGGGGGAGTATCACAAGCTCTCCTGACATTTCTATCGCTTTGGCTAGAGTTCGTCAAAACTCAGGAGGGAGTATCACAAACTCTCTCGACTTTTCTGTCGCTCCGGCCGGAAATTGTCAAAATTCGGGGGGGAGTATCACAAGCTCTCCCGGCATTTCTATCGCTTTGGCTAGAGATCGTCGAACTTCAGGGGGGAGTATCACAAACTCTCCCGACTTTTCTGTCGCTCCGGCCGGAAATTGTCGAAATTCAGGGGGGAGTATCATAAACTCTCCCGACATTTCTATCGTTTCGGTTAGAGATCGTCGAACATCAGGGGGGAGTATCGCAAACTCTCCCGACTTTTCTGTCGCTCCGGCTGGAAATTGTCAAAATTCAGGGAGAGTATCACAAGCTCTCCCGACATTTCTGCCGCTCTGGCCGGAAATTGTCAAAACTCAGGAGGGAGTATCACAAGCTCTCCCGACACTTCTGTCGCTCTGGCCAGAAGTCGTCATACATAAACACGGTCAGTCTGTCGCTTTGGCCAGATTCACCGAGGATTGGCTAAAGTAAGGAAAAAAGTATCGCAAGAGGTATTTTCGGTCAATAATCATATGCGTTTTCAGACTGATCTAGTTGTTTTGCAGGATGTTTTCTCTTATTGTTTTGCAGGATGTTTTCTTTTTTGCAGGTATTATTCTGTCGCTTTGGCCAGAATAAGACTCTAATAATGAGTCCGCGTATCTTGTCGCATTCTGCCTTGATACACTAGAGATCGTTCTGTCGCTTTGGCCTTAACGATTCTCAACCCATCTTGTCGCTAAATAGCCTTGAAGGGGGCCGTCGTTGCGGACTTTAAGTCGCTCTTGATCAGAGAGACTATAAACATTAGTTCTATCGCTCCGGCTAGAACTTGGTTCTATCGCTCTGGCAAGAACTCGATTATGTCGCTGAATAGCCTTAATCGATTCCGTCGCTTTGGCCGGAATTTATCTTGTCGTTTCGGCCTCGATAACACAGTGCAGTCGCCCCTGATCAGGGAAGGACTATAAACATGAGTTACCGTGGCCTGGAACTCGATCCATTTCATGTCGCTTTGGCCTGTGGATTCTGAATCATTACGCCACTGTGGGCGGATGATTCGATCTCATCATGTCGCTTTGGCCTTGGTGCTGGATCAAACACTTTGAACCTTGATTGACGGGGGGGGGGGGTACTGGTGATACACCATGTTTCTTGTGCTCTCTTCAAGGGGGAGTACTGGTGAGACATGCCTGATTACACCAGTCACTACCCATCAACGCCTCTCAACAAGGACTAGGGCTCCGTCGCTATGGCAGGACCCCCGGAGAGCTCCCACGGTGCGGAACATCGTTCTTCGTCCAGATCGCCGAGTTAGCCCGTAAGTCGCCCGATTGGACTACCAAGTCGCCGACATACAGGATAACTCGCCGAGTTAAGGCAAGATCGACAGTATGGTAGACTGTACGACTTGGCCCTAGAAACTCGCCGAGTTAGCCCTTAACTAGGCGACTTTCATACCTGAATCGACGACTTACGACCGTTACTCGGCGGCAGCCAACGTCATAAATGTTACCATATATGACCATAGGCGCGATCTCCGCCGATGAGTGCGCCCTCCGAGACCCTATAAAAGGGGTCCCAAGGGGACACTCAAAGGCACGATTCAAGTTCCACTCTCACACCAGAGCACTACACTACGAAACTCGACGAGTCTCATTAGAATCGCCTAGTTTCCACTTGCAGGTATTTGACGTAGAGCGTGCGTCGTGGACTCCAAAGCCTCCGGCATCAACCTCGCACCACCGCGAGCCCTGGTAGCAGATTCAGTGCTTCATCACAGAGGATGGTGTTTCTATAAGTTGGTCGGAGCAAAGCCGGTCGATATCACCGGAGCAACGCAGGGGTGACCAGAGGGGATATGGGAGAACATTTCCCATATCACAGGGATCAAGGGAGAATCAACTCCTAGCAGTTATCTCGGACTTACAAAATAATCAAAGACAACTTCAGGAGCGAATTATGTCATTAACAAACAGGAATATACAAGGAAATGTGCCCATACGGCCGTCAATTGGCTATCTGGATCAACCTGCGCCGACTGGTAGCGAGGAGGCTCTAGCACGACATCTCTTAGTGGAAGAATACCCGATGGGGTGGAGGGCTCCAAAAATGACATTATATGATGGTACGACGGATCCGGAAGATCATATTCACTCATTCCGTACGGAAATGGAGGGCACTACAGGGCGAAGAGATATTTGGTGTCGTATGTTCAGAAAAACATTTAAAGGAGAGGCAGTGGGGTGGTACAGAAACCTCCCCGTGGTAAGCATTAATTCATTTAAAGACTTGGAAAAAGCGTTCAAAATTGCCTTCGGGCATAAAATAAAGAGCAAGGGATTAAACACAACTTTGTTAACAGTCGTGCAAGGAGACCGAGAGTCAACGCGGGAATATATAGATCGATTTGCGGTTGCAGTTCAAAAAGTCGGTTGTTCAGAAAAAGGAGTCCTGATGGCACTAGTTAATGGACTAAGGCTAACTAGATGCTCAGGTGATTTAGTATGAGATCTTCCATCAACATTTGCAGAAGCTATGGAAAGATCGTATAGGGAGTCAAACGTGGAGGACTACCACGAGGCAAAATACAAACAGATACGTCAAAGGCCGAAAGGCCAGTACGACCAGAACATACAGCAAAAGCAGCCAAGGCTGGAAACCCGGCCACAAAATAGAGAGGTACCAGAGGGCAGCGCAAGAGGGGGCACTTTCCCAAGGGAAGGTTTTACTAATTATGGTCCGCCAAGGGTTACCCCACTTCCAAACCAACGACAGGTATTTTTGACACTAAGAGATGAACGGATACTTCCAGAACCGCGTCCAATGCATACGGAAACGGCGGTTCATCGAAACCCACATCTATACTATGAATATCATGAAGACATAGGGCATACTACGGCCGAGTGCTGGATTTTGGCAAGGGAACTTGAGAGAATGCAGGGACTGCAAGGCTCACTACCCACACGGCAAAGGATACCTTCTCCTCCACCACGACGGGTAGTACCAATCCCCACAAGGCATCAAGACCTTAGGGACGATCAGGGAGGAAGAAATATAGGGGAAATATTGGCAATATCAGGTGGCGAGGCGGCCAGAGGAGGAACAGGATTCGAAGGAAAAAGGTATGCGCAGGATCTTAGCCGGACGGATGGAATTAAAAAAATCAAAGCATGGGAAGACATTCGTTTTTCAAGTGAAGATTTGACAGGAATCACAGTCCCGCATCATGACCCGTTAGTTATAACACCTATTGTACAAAGGGAGGATAAATAAAAAATTAGATTGAACCGAGTACTAGTGGATACAGGGGCTTCAGTGGATGTGCTGTATTGGAGTGCATTTGATCAACTTGGGTTTTGCAGGGCAGATTTAGGTCTGTGCGGCACACCTGTTACGGGTTTTGGCAAAGGAGAAGTCCAAGTACTGGGGACAATAGATATCCCGGTAACATTGAGAAAGTTCGCACAGGAAACAACAGTGATAGTAAAGTTTTCAGTGGTACCATTTTCATCTGGGTACAACGCAATAATAGGCAGGATAGCTTTACATGCATTTGGAGCGGTGACATCATCTCTGCACCAGTGTCTAAAATTTCCATCAGAAGAAGGGATATGCACATTTAAAGGGTCACAGAAAAAAGCAAGAGAATGTTATATAAATTCGACGGGGCAAGTAATGACTGTAGCAGGTGAGAAAGATAGACTCCCACATACAATTAGGGAAGAACACCCAAAACTCAAGCCTGCTTCAGACACAGTTGCAATAGAACTAAGTGGTGGCAGTGTGCAAATAGGGGCCGACCTCCCGCAAGAAATAAAAAATGGTATCGTGAAGCTACTCAAAGAGAACGATGATTTGTTCTTTAAGGATGTAGCAGAACTTAAAAGGGTCGTACGGAGCCTTGCGGAACATAGATTAGCAGTAGGAAAACATGTGCGGCCAGTGAGGCAGAAAATGAGGCCATTGCGAGGAGACAGGAAAGAGGCAGCGGTTGAGGAAGTACGAAAACTTATCGAGGCAAATTTCATTCGACCAGTGAAATACCCGCAATGGTTGTCAAATGTAGTAATGGTAAAAAAAGCGGATGGAGGATGGAGAATGTGTGTAGACTTCACCAATGTAAACAAAGATTGCCCTAAGGATTCATATCCACTCCCATCGGTGGACCACTTAGTAGACCAAGCGTCGGGTTGTGAATTGCTTAGTTTAATGGATGCACACTCAGGCTACAATCAGATACCTATGGCTAGGGAGGATGAGGAGAAAACATCTTTTATATCAGAATCAGGTACCTTTTGTTTCAAAGTAATGCCTTTCAGATTGCGTAACGCAGGAGCAACATTCCAGAGGGCTATGGACCAGATATTTAAACATCAAATCGGAAGGAATCTTGAGGTATATGTGGATGATATCCTAGTTTGTTCCAAGACAGTTACAGAACACTTAGCGGATCTAAGGGAGACTTTCGACAGTATTAGGAAGGCAGGCTTACGATTGAAGGCAAAAAAGTGCTCCTTTGGGGTCACGGAGGGGCATTTTTTGGGTTTCAAAATAACTCCTAACGGGATAAAGGCCCGTACGGAAAAAATCAAGGCTATAATGGCAATGACCCCACCAAGGACAATAAAAGAAGTCCAGAAGCTTAATGGAAAAGTAAACGCATTTAGTCGATTCCTAGCCAAGGGGGCAGACACATTACAGTCTTTATTCAAATTAATAAAATCATCAAGTCCAAGAGTGACATGGACGGAGGAATGTGAAGAAGCGTTTCAAAGACTTAAAGAACAGTTAAGGAATTTGCCAACTTTGCAGCCACCTTTTCCAGGAGAACCATTAAAATTGTACATAGCCGCATCCGATAATACTACCAGTGCAGTTTTAATATCTGAAAGAGAGGGCACACAAAAGCCCATTTACTACTATTCCCACGCTTTACAGGGGGCAGAGAAAAGATATCCACAAATTGAAAAGTTGGGATTAGCAGTGGTAACAGCAGCGAGAAGGCTAAAACCTTACTTTCAGGCACACCCGATAACTGTCCCGACGGAATTTCCATTGTTACAATTATTACATAAACCAGATGTATCAGGCAGGTTAACGAAATGGGTCGTGGAATTAAGTGAATTTTATGTAAATATAGTACCAGCAAAAGCGATCAAAGGACAGACAGTTGCTGACTTCTTGGCAGAATTTACACCAAGTATAGAAAAATCTGAAGGTTGGTGGATCATTTATATTGATGGGTCGGCAAGCAACTCTGGATTCGGAGCAGGCATAATAATCCAAACCCAAACAAAAGAAAAGGTGAAGCATGCGATAAATTTCGATTTCAAAACAACAAACAATGAAGCAGAGTACGAAGCACTATTAGCAAGGGCACGACAGGGAAAAGCATTAGGTGCCAGACGGGCAAAATTCCATACGGACTCGCGTTTAGTGGAAAATCATGTTAACGGGGAATTCGTATCCAAAGAGGAAGGGATATGTCGGTATACAGAGGTAGCACGCAACATGATGCAATTTTTCACATAATGGGAACTTCATCACATAAGCCGTACGGATAATAAAGAAGCAGATATTTTAGCAAGGTTAGGGGCGTCTCCAAATGTTCCGAAGGGATGGTGGATCCGAGTGGAACAGCAAGAGACACCATCAATAGAAAATATTGCGAGAAATAAAATTCTAACACTGGCAGAAGAAGAAGATTGGAGAACACCGATAAAGAACTACATTACAAAGGGAACAATCCAGACGGACCCGATGGAAGAAAGAAAACTGAAGAACAAGGCAGCTTGGTTTACAATAGTAGGGGACAATATTTTCCGTAGGGCAGTAGAGAATAACATTCTCTTACGGATTTGCGTAACGTGCGAAGAAGGAAAAGAGATACTAACGAGCGCACACAGGGGGGCGAGCGGTCCACACTAGGGTGCCAAGATGTTGGGAAAGCAAGTAGCAAGGCAGGGATACTATTGGCCACAAATAAATAGGGACTCTGAGGAACTGGTAAGAAGTTGCAACGAGTGTCAAAGGCACGCGAATATTCAAAGAAGGCCATTCAGCATAATGAACCCAGTTACCACACCAGTACCATTTGCCCGATGGGGATTGGACATCGTAGGGCCTTTTCCAGTAGCATCAAGGGGTCGGAAATTCTTATTTGTTGCGGTCGACTACTTCACCAAATGGGCCGAAGCAGAACCAACAAGTACAATATCAGAACACAATGTCATTCAGTTCATCTTTAGAAACATCATCTGCAGGTTTGTTGTCCCGTTACAAATAATAACAGATAATGGAACGCAGTTCACAGGGGAAAAAGTAAGGAAATTCTGTGAAGATAGTGGTATAAAAATGAGTTTTGCTTCGGTATATCATCCACAAGCAAATGGGCAAGTTGAAGTTACAAACCGGACAATAACATCTATACTTAAAAGAAAAGTAGGAGACAACCCAGGAACATAGGCAGATTTAATACTAGAAACAATGTGGACGTACAGAACAACCGTACGTACACCAACAGGGCATCCACCATTTACTTTAGCCTTTGGAATAGATGCAGTGGCCCCAGCAGAGGTGATATGGCCAACAACGAGAATAACAAATTTTAGTCCAAAAGATAACAATTTGGCCATCTTACTAGCCAAAAAAAGGTGTGAAGAGTTGAAAGAAGTCGTAGCAATAAGAGACTTAACTTACAAAAGGAGGACAGCACGATACCATAACCGAAAGGTAAATAAAAAGAAAATAAACCTAGGAGACCTGGTACTGAGGAATGGAAGGATCACAGGACTTGACCAAACTAAAGGAAAGCTGTCTCCAAAGTAGGAAGGACCCTACGTAGTCATCGAGGAGGTTCGCCCGGGAATTTACAAGTTAGCATTTGAGGATGGTCAAGAAATAGAAAGAACTTGGCACTCAGACAATTTATCAAGGGATTTTCAATAAAGCAATTGTATATAGTGAACAATA
The DNA here is from genome assembly GCA_001185155.1 of Zostera marina. Taxonomy (NCBI): domain Eukaryota; kingdom Viridiplantae; phylum Streptophyta; class Magnoliopsida; order Alismatales; family Zosteraceae; genus Zostera; species Zostera marina. Next base: position 327,191 of record LFYR01001858.1, read on the forward strand.
AGCATTAGAGCAGTTTTATTTGAACAAATCATTTTATTAAAGCAAGGCCTCCCGCCAAAATAAAAAAGCCTTAGGGCAGTAAGGTCAGAAGACCAAATGAGGCCTCCCGCCAAAACAATAAAGCCATAGGGCAGTAAGGTCAGGAGACCAAATGAGGCCGCCCGCCAAAACAAAAAAGCCTTAGGGCAGTAAGGTCAGAAGACCAAAGGAGGCTTCCCGCCAAAAAAAAAGGCCGCAAGGAAACGTCAACGAAAAATTAAAAAAAAAAAAAAAGAGTCAAAAAGCACGTATGAACCGGCCAAAAGTGCCTTAGGGCAATTATAATATTAAAGAAAAATTCATTACAACAAAAGAGCACGTATGAACCAAGGGACAAGAAGAACAAGGAAAGATGAAAGGAAAATAAAGGATAAAAGCAAAGGTACAAGACAAAAGTACAAAATACAGAACAAAAGGTATGTTTAAAAAAAAAAAACTACTGATCTCCTTCGCCCGAAAGCTCGGAGAGAGTCTTGGGCCAGACAGGGTGTTTCGCAGGGATTCCGTCCACCTTCCATTGCTCCCACATTGGTGGATTGATAGGAACGACGACGGGCTCGTATTTAGGACTCCGAAGATTCACCATGTCCCGCTCGTGAATCATGCCTTCAACAAAATTTTTAAAGCAAGCACGCTTGCTTTGTTCGCTCGCAGCTGTGGCGCGTTGAGTGAATTTAACTTTAGCGCTTGAAATATCTTCTTCCATTGCTACAATCCAGGCGGCCCCTTCATCCCTTTCCTTCCTAAGGGTTTCATTCTCAGCTTCTTTCAGGGTAAGTGCCTTGGTTAAATGAGTAACTTCATCCAGAGCGTCGTTGAGTTCGCGTGTCCGTCGGGTACCCCTATTCTGTCGGTAACGCTCCATAGCCACAGTCTGAAGAGCTCGAATGTAGCACGCGTCATCGATATCATCAGTATTAGTCTTCTCCAGAGTCATCCAGTCAGCCTCCTTCTCGATCAAGGGATCCAATCGGCCAAGTGTCTGTTCATAAATCCCAGCAATCTGTGGGATTTGCATGTGTTCGGTCATAATCAAGCGGTCTCCGGGATTGAGTCCGCTAGCAAGCGTGTCATAAGAGAAGTGGATATACTTGGTAAAATCATCAGAAAGGACGGGCGAAGAATCACTGACATTGGGAATTGTCTCCGTACGAGCCCTTTTGCCACTCCTCTGCGATCCGGACCCTGCAAACAAGCTCGACAAACCTCCCTCATCAGGTTCGCCTGAAAAAGAAAAGAAAAATTAACAAAATGGAGTGTGAATTACCAGAGGAGACGAGATGCGGGTGAATAGATTTCCAAGTCCCAGTCATTAAACTAGAATAATCAATGGGACTCGCACGGACAGTTAGTAGGCGGGAGTACACATCATATTCCTTCAGAGAAAGCTCCCCTACGGAAAAACTCCCAACGTTAAAGGAAGAGGTGTTTACTCACCTGGAGGGGACCCCTGACAATCCTACGAAGTTGCTCTTTACAAAGAAATAACGGTTTTTCCACCGGTGTGAACGATCGGGGTAGGAATCGAGAAGTTTACTCCTTATTCTAGAGGAGACCAATAGCCGTGCGGAATTAGGCCGGGAGATAGAGAAAAACAAGCGAAAAACACGTTCGTAGAGCTCAAGGTGCAGTTCATGACACAAGCGCTCAAACGAAACAACACGGTCAAGGCTAGAGGGGGAAAGCTGGGAAATAGAGACACCGGTATATGAAAGAAAAGACAAAAGAAAGGGAGAGGCGGGAAGTCGAAGCCCTAGGTCCTCAAAGCCCGAGTAAAGGGTAGTATAGCCATCGAGAGGCGAAGAGGCGAGAGCATCGTTGGGGATCTCAAGGTGAGCTATCGCCACAGAGGGAGCGATCACCTGAAAGTGACGACGGGCCTGCCGCCTACTAAGAACGGAAGGGGGATCTTCAGAAGGAGTTAGAGAGTTACCGTTAAAATCAGGCATATCATCTATGAAGGAATTGAGATTGGCCATGGAAGAGGATGCGATGATCAGCGGGAGAGAAACCCTATCTCTGGTAAGAAAATGAGTGGAGGTAAGTGAAAGTGAGAGTGAAAGTGAGAGTGAAAGTAGATTATATAGAAGAATGTTGGCGGGAAATTAAAAATATTCCTAAAAGATAAAACTCCATACCCAAGGGCCGGATGGACCGCACGGAAGGGTAAGTACATTTCGGCCCAGGTGTTGTAGCCAGCCCGGATACTTAAGGGAGGTTGAGCAAAAGGGCCGTAAGGTAGACACCTGAAGGGAGGCAACCATATATATATATAACTATAGTCCTATTGGAGTAGGCATCACGAGACCCTGAAGAAAAATAGTAGAGGGATTACATGCTCAAATGGCCCGTACGGGGAACAGACGTGGGGAACCAGGTAGCCATAGGATCCGAGGGAAATAATAGCACATTCGAAGTTTGAAGGGAGTTGCCAGACCCCTGATCAACAAGTAGTTACATTCGGCAAATAAATAAAAACTCCTTGAAGGAAAAAGAAACTGTTTTTTTTTTTAAGAAGGAAGAAAATAAAAGTAAATTACATCAGTGCGTAAGGTAAACACAAACGAGTTTTCAGGAATCGTAGGAACAACTGCAGGGGAACAAAAGAAACATTCAAATACATAAAAAAAGGGGGGATACAAGGCCCCCCCCCTCCCCCCGTAAAAAGAACATCAAATATGCCCGTCAGGGCGGGCCGCGGGAAAGGAAATAGCGTAGGTCACTTGAAGGAAGGCCAGAACGTCCGGCACGTGGTCCGCGTCCCCATTGGGGGGGAGCAGTTGCGGGAATCACGCCAGGGACAGCAGCAGGGACAGGAAGCCCAGGTGGAGCACCAGTGGCAGGGAGTCGGTTACCTGGAGCAGTTGCCGTCGCCGGAATGACAATACCGGTTCCGTTGGAGACTCGCCAGAGAGAACGAATGCGTTGCTGGACCTCCGAAACCAGATGAGACAGGCGAGGATTACCTGCAGTAAATTCCTGAGCATCACAAACACGTTGAAGAAGATCATCTGGCCAAACAGCTCGCTGACGTGCCAACTCAGATCCCAGTTCGTCCAGCAGATCATCAAGAGAAGACATGATAAATGAGGAGAAATGAATCAAATGAAAGAAAATACCCTATTTATAGGATAAGAGAAGGGGGGGGAGTACTGATGGTACCCCCAATCCATCAGCCCAGGCCCACACAAGAGTCCAGAAACAAGGCCTAGCGAAGTGAACAAAAGAGGAAGGTCCAAGCCGCCTCATGGGTACTCGCCCGACCGGGCTGACTGGACGGATCCATCGGCCCGGACGGTTATCTCTCCAAGGGTTGCGTCCCAAGTGTGTCGGGTCCTTTAGGCCGGATCCTAGTCCGAGAACGCAAGGTCCAGAGTCCGGTAGGAAATTGTATAAATACCCCTAAGGGTGAAGTGTAAAGGGGGGAGAACGGTTGTTACTATAATTGTAATATACGATCAGTCACCATTCCACTGGGACGCGATCATAAACGTTTCAAACATTTGATTATTGCGATGAATTGAAGGAACATTAGAAAAATATTTTTTTGCATTAAGAACTTTAAAAAACTTATTAGCAACATAAATAATTACTCCAGGAATGTGCTTCCAAAAATAACAGTCTTCCTATGATAATTAACTCCACAGAACATCTCGATCAAAATCAAAGAGTAAACGTTAGTTTTGTAAGTTGTTTCGATGTAATAGCTAAATGAATTAGTGAAGCAATTAGAATTCAGGAATTAACTATGTAATTAGAGAACAAAGGAATTAAAATAAACTCTGTAAATTAAACTGAATTCTGGATATAAATATAATTAATAATATCTTTAGAATGTTCTACAATTTCTATTTAAGTTTCATTATACAGGTAATTTACCCAAGACTCATTCCAATCATAACTGAAAAGTCGAGGGATTTAGCTGCAAAAGTTTCAATACATTTAATTTTAATTTAAGTCGAGGGATCAGTCCATTTACATTAGTTTAGTAAAGTTGAGTTTGTTAAATGTAATTCATATAAAAAACAAAGCGATGATTAGCAGTTGAATTAATGAAATCTAATTACACACTAATCTCTCTTTTTCTAACTGTCACTCAAGAACAGTTAATATTATAGCCCCAAGTTCTTCCCCTTTCTACTTCTACCACCGCACCAGCCCACCTCCGGTGACCCATCGACGTTTCTCTTTTCAGTCCAATCCACACTGGTTTAATCAATGGCATCATCAAATAATTTGAAATCTTCTATCATCACAGTGTCCGTCCAAAAAACATGTTTCAAACGACCAACCGAATCTTTGACAGTGGAATAGAAGAAATCCAGATTAACTTCCTTCTTAAGTTTGAACTTTTCGACCATTAGATCGACGTCGTAATTATTTAAATCAACACGATCATCATGACTCATATTATTGATATCTAATTGTGTGCATTCCATGTGTTCGATTCCACCAACTTGAGAAGAAAAATAGACGGTTTGTTGAGATACCGGTATATTAACATCATTAAGAGAGTTAAAAAGTAATCTCGATGTCGAATATATAGAACGGTTTATTGGAAGATAACGTAATTTGGATGGTGTGGTAAGATGGTGGTTGTGTTCAAGGATAATATTTTTAACAATCCAATTTACAGACAAATTAATCATTTTCATTTTATTTCTCGCACAATAACCACATCTTGAAACTCCATTCTTTCGGTGCTTGCCAACTCGAGAAAGAAGTATTAGGTCAACATTCCCTTACTTCGAACATAATAATAATCGTCGCATAATTAAAAAAAATTTATCATCTACATTGCTTGTTGTGTTTTCGGTATAACCCAATCTAACGGAAAAACCCACATGTGACACGTAATGATAACATGTCTCTACAACCTCTGAATATGAGGTAAAAACTTGACCAACAAATAGTTGTGAATTATTATTGGTATTGGATTTTGGTAAAAAAAAGTTGGAAGAAGCATTTTGAGTATCGTTTGTAGCATTATAATTGACAATTATATCATTATTGATAGAACATTCAGCATTCCAATCTTGGTCTAGTGGAGTTTGATGAGATGATTGGGGGATATCAATGGTTTTATTTTTCGGTTGGGTTGAATAAAAATAAAGACTAACATTACAGGAAGGTCTAATCTGTTTTAATACAGGATTGATGGGGTGAACATCAACAAGACGGTATGGGGGTGGGATGTTATAGATTGAGGAAAAATTAGGAGAGTAATGGAAGGTGTTTGGGTGAAAATATGAGTTTGGGATAATGGTGATGCTTCCTTAATAACTTTAAATGAATCTTGAGACATACCTTGAGATTTTGAATGGGGTAGAACTAAAGTGCAAATTTGAAATGAAGACACCAAAAAATAAGGAGGGTAGATTGAGGGAAGTAAAATGAAATTATGGAAAGAAATGCTCTTTAATTGCATATGTATAGATGAAAAGAATTAAAGAAAGAGGAAGATAAGTAAAAATAGGAAAATGAGAGAAAATGAAAAAAATTGAAAGAGGTAAGTGAAAAAGACAGGATAGGTATCGATTGGAAATATTTGTAATTTTTTGGCATTACAAGGTATAATGTTAAGATCACAATCGGTTGAATAAAAAATATCGAAGAAAACAATACAATAAAAAACGATTGAGGCAAACTAGCTTGCCATCATAAAAATGATGGCTGTCAAAAACTTTTATGATGACAAGATTTTAAAAAGAAACAAAAAGAAAAGACAAAACGTGGAAGAGAATTCACGTGGGCTGTAAATTCCCTTCAACTGGTGAACGGACAAGATTAATCAAAAAAAAATTATTTAACTTTTGGGTGTAAGAAAACACGATTTGTTTAATTAAGGGGTTTTGATTTATGTGCAATTTTTGACTTAATAAGTTTACAATTTAATTTAAGTGTTTTGGAAATTTTATAATTTAATAAAAAGCCATAATACTAACACTATTTATCATTAATTAACACTGTTTATCCCTAATACTATAGTGTAAATTTTTCTAACCCTAACACTATCTTAATTTAATTTAATATGATATAATAATATAATTATTTAGTAATTAAATTAAACTAACCTAAAATTAATATTAGGAATTGATATTTTTATAATTAAAAAAAAATCACTAAATGTTATTTTATAACTTTTTATATTTAATTTTTAACTTTAAAATATCTAAAATAACTTTAATTTATAACTTCTTTAAATTTATATAATTTAAAATAAAGTTAGTTTATAACTTTTAAAATATCTAATTTATTAAATTAAATTATCTAATTTAGAATTTAATATAATAAATTTATATAGAGTAACCTAATATTAATATTAAGTAACCAGGTTGGTCTCCTATTACAAGTCGTATACATGGGTTGAAACCATGAAAATTTGACGACCAACCTAGCGACCAACTTCTTTTAGATTAAAAATCAACTTTTACTGTTAGAGTTGGTTAGAAGTACCCTGTTTTCTTGTAGTTATATCCTACTACTGTCTCATGTAACTCTATTATTTTGTAGTTTTATCTTGCTACTATGTTTTAATCAATACACATGCTAAAGTCTCATGCAACTTTGTTATTCTGTGGTTAAACACTACTATTATTTCTTTTATTTTTTCGACCAGAGTCCATAAGTATACACTTATAATTCGTACTTGAACCCTGTTATCATATCTTCCTCTACATACATGCTAACATCTAATGTATCCTTGTGATTATGTTGTTCCACCCTCTATTATTTGTCTCTTAACTCACATCCTAACCTCTCGTGTAACCATGTTATTCTATAGTTCCACCTTACTATTATATGTTTTCGTGTTGACCTGATCAAAAAATACACACTTATAATGTTTATGGGAACTCTGCTATTATGTCTTGTTCTATATATATATGGTGATACAGGAATGTACACTTGTCTTTTCCATCAATAGGAACTAGGGTTCCGTAAGTTTTATGTCGGAACCCCAGAAGGCTCTCATGGAAGCAGACCTAAAGTTCTGCGTTGAGACCCAAATCAATCCTCCTAATTGCTGATTGGGTCGGGTAAATCATCGTTTTTGGGAGAAGGTCGCCGGAGTCCTGAGAAGTTGGTGTTTTCTCCCTCAATTGGTCGATTTCACCCTAAATCGTCGATTTTGGGACGTTACTTGCGTCCGACTTGACGTCTTAATGGCCCAACGCGATCTTCGCCGTAGATGTCATCTCCCGAGAATATTAATTGCAAATGCTTCTCAAAAGAGGTGGAATTAATATCATATAGATATTTGTTTTCTTACATGAAGAGCTAACTGAAGAAGTTTACTTAAAACACCATCATTGTCTCCTCGAAGAAGGAGACAAGAGAGTGTGTGAACTTAAATTTTTTTTATATGGACTCAAACAAACTTCTAAGAGCGTGTTTGAAAAACTAAGAACCACACTAATAGATTTTGCTTTACACGAGCAAAATCAGTATTTGTGAAAATTTTCCTTATTGATATCAAATTAAAACAATGATATATAAGTATTATAATAGTAGAATACGTGTTCAATTTTACGAACCTCGCCAATTATATCTTCAAATGATATTTAAATTAATTTCTCAAATTTATATTTCAACTGGTTGTATGTACATACATAATCATATAGATATGAGATATTGTAACATTAACCATCACTTTGTGGTACATCTCATGCACAAATTGAAATCTCAATAATTATGAATATTTCATATAAACTAGATGTCGACCATGTCTATGGACGCTCTCCCCTTCCATAACCCGAACCTGATCCATAACCTGAACCAGAGCCACCACCTCCTCCGCCGCCACCACCTCCTCCACTACCATAACCACTATTCCCGTTACCTGAACCATAACCAGATCCACTACCAGATCCGTATCCAGATCCATTCCCACCACCACCTCCACCTCCACTTCCATACCCACCGCCTTTCCCATATCATGAACCATATCCCGATTCGCTGATAGAACTCAATCCAACTTGTGTTCAAGTCCACTGAAATTTAATATAGTTTGGAAAATACCACTTGCATGTTTGTTGTTGACTAAATAAAATATATATAATAAATACTTTGGAATTTGAACTTTGGGGGTATGGAAGTAATTAATGCATGAAATTAGGCACAAGTGCACCACCTCGTCACAACACCGCCTAATAAGTTAGAGCGGTGACTAAAATTTTCAATCAAAATCATCTTTGACTAACACATAATATTGCTTTAGAACATAAAGAGAGTGAGTCACAAACTCACAATCATCTTGAAGAAGTTAGCAGTCGGAGTGATGTGTGCACGGAGGAGCGGCGTCGGCCGGAGGTGTGAACGATCGTGGGAGCGGAGGGGAGAGGAGCGACGTTTGGAAACCCTAGAAGGGTTAGGTTTTGAATTGATTTGGGAAAGATAAAACATAAACTAACTGTTACAATTGGTATTTATACCAATGACTAACTGGGCCTTGAGTGTGGGCCGGACTAAGCTAATGACTAATACTAATAATTTAATCTATTAACATAATACTAATACTAATACTTTGATACCCCCCTCAAGCTGGAGAGTGTATGTCATAGAGTTCCAGCTTGGGCAATAGATTTCTGAGTGAATCCAGGCTTGCCGGCTTTGTTAAGATGTCTGCATTTTGTGAGTTGGATGGTACATGTTGCAATTTGAATAGACCTGCTTGTAAGTGATCACGCACCAAATGGCAGTCAATCTCAATATGTTTGGTGCGCTCATGGAAGACAGGGTTGGAAGCTATGTGAATTGCAGCCATATTGTCACTGTGTAGTGTTGTTGAATCTGTGGGTTTTACCTGCAAATCATTTAGGAAATAATGCAACCACATAATTTCACACATAGTAGAAGCCATTGCCCTATATTCACTCTCAACTGATGATCTGTTTATTGTTGATTGTTTCTTGGATCTCCAGGCTATGGCTGATCCACCAAGGAGGATTGTGTAACCCGAGATTGATCTCCTGGTATTAGGACAATCAGCCCAATCTGCATCACAGTATGCATCTAATTTTAGAGGTGCATTCCTTTTGTATAGAATACCTTTGCCTGGAGCTCCTTTAATGTATTTCAGTATTTTTATTGCTGAATTAAAATGTGATTGAAGTGGATTAGCAACGAATTGACTAAAATGACAGACTGAGAATGCAATGTCAGGTCTGGTTATTGTAAGATATAGTAATTTCCCAATGAGTTTTCTATATAATGAAGGATCTTTCATTGCATTGTCACAATCAGAGTTTGAATTGTGTGACATTGGGATTTTTGATGGGGAAGATCCCAATTGACCAAAGTCATGTAATATGTCTAGAGCATATTTCCTTTGTGATATGAATATACCTGATTTTGATTGAGAGACTTCAATTCCCAAAAAGTATTTGAGCTTGCCCAAATCCTTGATGTGGAATTGTTTGTGCAATTGTTCTTTGAGTTTTTGGATTTCAATTTCATCATTCCCAGATATGATCAAATCATCAACATAGATTAGTAAACAAGTATAAGATTTTTGGTTTGATTTGAAGAATAGAGTATAGTCTGAGTGTGATTGGTTGTAGACAAAATTAAGCAGAGCTTTTGTAAGTTTCTCATACCAATTTCTGTTTGCCTGTTTTAGTCCATATAGAGATTTTTTTAATTTGCAAACCCTAGGATCATTTGATGGATGCATGCCAGGGGGTGGTGACATGTATATTTCTTCAGATAGCTCACCGTGTAGAAAGGCATTGTTGACATCCATTTGATATGTAGACCAATTTTTGGTTGCTGCCACTACAAGGAGAGTTCTGACTGATATGATTTTAGCAACTGGTGAGAAGGTTTCCTTGTAGTCAAAACCTTCTACTTGAGTGTTGCCTTTGGCTACTAATCTAGATTTTAGTCTCTCAATATCCCCATTGGATTTATGCTTAACCTTGTATACCCATCTAGATCCTACCACTTTCCTGTCTTTAGGTCTTGGTACTATTTTCCAAGTGTCATTTAGTTCTAGTGCTACCAATTCTTCATTCATTGCCTTTACCCATTCAGGGCTTTGGCTTGCCTGTTGAAAGGAATGGGGCTCTGAAGTGATGGATATTTTATCCAAAAAATCAGTGTGGGATGTTGAAAGTCTTTTATATGTTATATAGTCATGCATAGGGTAGGAGGTGCCCTTGGATTTTCCATTGCTAGTTGCAAAGGAACAAAAATAGTTTTTAAGTCTTGTTGATGTTTTTCTATTTCTCTTGGGGTATCTTCTCTCAGCCTCTTCAGAGTCTGGTAGAATTTGGGGCCCTTCAGGTGGATCAGTTGATCCATCTTCAGATTTATCCTCAAGATCACAGTCAGAGTTTTCATCTATTGATTCAGGGTCAAACCCATGTTCATGTTCATCACCTGTTGAGATTTTAGGATCAGATTTAATTGTGTCCTCCTTTAGAGGAAAGTTGTCCTCATAGAAGACAATATCTCTACTTACAGAGATGTTGTGGTCTTTTAGATCATAGATGATGGATCCCTTTTGCGTGGGGGATTGTCCTAGGTATACACACTTCCTTGCCCTAGGACAAAATTTGTCTTTTCTTGTTAGACATGTGACATAGCATAGGCAGCCATATGTTCTAAGGCTTTCAATTTTTGGCCTTTTTGAATGGATCAATTCATAGGATGATAGGTTTTGTGTTACCTTAGAGGGTAACATGTTGATTATGTATGTTGAATGTAGTATGGAGTATCCCCAGAGTTCAGTGGGAAGTGATGATTGCATTTGCAATGCTCTTGCAATATTTAGGAGGTGTTGGTGTTTCCTCTCAACCACACTGATGAAGCATGAAATCTGCTACCAGTAGGCTCATGGGGTTGCGAGGAGGGCCGGAGGCTTTGGAGTCCACGATGCGCGCTCTACGTCAATGTACCTGCAGAAGTGGAGGGGAATCGACGACTCTCTTGGGAGTAGGCGATTCGGGCTCCTTGGATTGCTCTGGTGTGGTGTGGTCAAGTGGGAATGACCTGGGAGTAGAGGACCCCCAAGGACCTCTTTTATAGGGTCCTGGGGGACGTTTCCCCATTCATTAGCGTGGGGCCCACCTCATTATGGTGCCCTATTGAAGGGGGCCATAATGACGTGGTCCCTCCCAAGTAAAGGTTGGGAATCGACGACTCAGGTATGGGAGTCGCCGATTCAGAGGTGGAGTCGCCGACTCCCCATGAGCCAGGTTGGCAGTCTACCAGAATTGACCACGAGGCCTAGAGTCGGCGATTCACCCCTGGGGTCGGCGACTTGGTAGTCCCAGTCGGCGATTCCCAAGTGTTTCCTTGTGTACTTGACGTAGACACTTCCTCCGCATTTGTGAAACTCTCCAGGGGTCTGGCATAAAGCGACGGAACCCTAGTCCTTGTTGAAGGGCGTTGCTGGGAGTGACTGACGTAATCAGGCATGTCTCACCAGTACTCCCCCCTGAAGAGAGCATGGAAAAGCACGCGTGTACCGCCATTATCCGCCCCCAAGAAAGGTGATCCGCATGAAGGCCAAAGCGACAAGATGGGATTGAGTCACTGCGCTCACAGCGACACAAATGACTCTGCGTGGTCCATGCACTATCAGATGGACTGATTCACTATCAGAATCTAGTTTCAGGCCAACGGAACTACATGTTTATTGTCCTACTCTGATCAAGAGCGACTTTTGTTGTGGATTCTGGCCGAAGCGACAAAATGCGTGGATTTAGTATTAGAATCTGATTCTGGCCGAAGCAACAGAATGCGTGGATTCACTATTAGAATCAGGTTCTGGCCGAAGCGACAGAATGTGTGGATTCTGGCCGAAACGACAGAATGCGTGGATTCTGACCGAAGCGACAGAATCTAGTTCACTATCAGAACTGATGTTTATAGTCTACCCTGATCAAGAGCGACTTTACGTCCACAACGACGGTTACCCCATAGGCCAAAGCGCAAGATGGGTCGAGATCATTAAAGCCAAAGTGACAAAATGATCTCCAAGTGTTGAAGAATTATTGAAGCCAAAGCGACAACATATTTCTTGGTCCATTAAGGCCAAAACGACAAAATGGACCTGGATCTATTAAGGCCAAAGCGACAAAATAGATCCGATTCTGGCCGAAGCGACAGAATCATGCCTGCAAAACAAAAAAAAGGATATACTTATTGATTTACTGACCTTGCCGTGTGGAGCTGCCTCTCATGCTGCTCCTCCTTATGCTCAATAAATCTTTGATTGATCTGGCCGAAGCGACAGATCTATCATGCTAAAAAATATGACAGCTTCTGGCCGAAGCGACAGAAGTGCCGGGAGAACTTGTGATACTCCCCTTGGATTTCGACGACTTCTGGCCGAAGCGATAGAAGTGTCGGGAAGAGCTTGTGATACTCCCCCCTTGAAATCATTAAGGCCGAAGCGTCAAAATGACCTCTGGTCTATCAAGGCCGAAGCAACGAGATAGACCGACTCACTATTAGAGTCTGACTCACTATCAAAGTCTGGTTCACTATTAGAACCTTTCCTGCAAAAAAGAAAACATCCTGTAAAACAACTAGATCAGTCTAAAGGATATATTTATTGAACTTAACGTGTGATTTTACTTTCCTTGATGCCTCTTCTTTGCTCAATAAATTCTTGGTAAATCTGGCCGAAGCGACAGATTTTATCGTGCTCAATTTTTGACGACTTCTAGCCGGAGCGACAGAAGTGTCGGGAGAGTTTGTGATACTCCCCCCGAAATTTGACGACTTCTGGCCGAAGCGACAGAAGTGTCGGGAGAGCTTGTGATACTCCCCCTCGAAATGTGATGACTTCTGGCCGAAGTGACAGAAGCGTCGGGAGTACTTGCGATATTCCCCATTGAAAATGTGACAACTTCTGGCCGAAGCGACAGAAGCGTCGGGAGTACTCGTGATACTCTCCATTGAAAATGTGACGACTTCTGGCCGAAGCGACAGAAGTGTCGGGAGTACTTGTGATACTCTCTATGGAAACGTGACGACTTCTATCCAAATTGACAGAAGTGTCGGGAGAGTTTGTAATACTCCCCCTCGAAATGTGACGTCTTCTATTCAAATTGACAGAAGTGTCGGGAAAGTTTGTGATACTCTCCCTTCAAATTTGACGACTCATGGCCGAAGCGACAAAAGTATCGGGAGAGTTTGTGATACCTCCCTTCGAAATGTGACGATTTCTATCCAAAGTGACAGAAGTGTCGGGAGAGTTTGTGATACTCTCCCTTGAAATTTGACGACTCATGGCCGAAGGGACAAAAGTGTCGGGAGAGTTTGTGATACCTCCCCTCGAAATGTGACGACTTCTATCCAAAGTGACAGAAGTGTCGAGAGAGCTTGTGATACTCCCCTCTCGAAATGTGACGACTTCTGGCCGAAGCGATAGAAGTGTCGGAAGAGTTTGTGATGCTTTCCCTCAAAATTTGACAACTTCTGGCTGAAGCGACAGAAGTGTCAGGAGAGTTTGTGATACTCCCCATCGAAAATCGTGTCACTGTGACACATAACTTTTGGAATGAGTTGTTTTCCGAAATATTTGACTACCTTTTGTCACTAGGCTACCTTTTGTTTTTTCTTTGCTAATCTTTCATATAAATTACCTTTTAAATTGTAACCAAGGGCCGAAACTAGATTCACAAGTCGTAATTTAGTTACTCTGGACGTAAATTAGACTCTTCTAACCCTATTGCTAGCCACTTGGGCGTAGACTAGGTCGTACGAATCGTAGCTCAGCCTACGGATAATTTATACCTCCAGATTAACGTAGAGTTGTAAAAGATAGCGCGAATGACAACTCTGAAAGATGCAAATACTTTAGACTTGAGGGTTACGTTTGTAATTTCCAATTACAACTTAAGTTTGAACCCTGATGCCGGAGGGAGCTTGTGATACTTCCTCTTGAAGTGTGCGACTTTTGGCCGAAGCGACAGAAGTGTCGGAGAGAGCTCGTGATACTCCCTCCCTCTTGAAATGTTTTGATATTTTTGTAATTTTTTGGAACTCAATTTAATCAATTATTTGGCTTTCTTAATTAATTGTTTATTTAATTTATTTTTTGAATTGTAACTAAGACCCGAAACTAGATTCACATGTCATAATTTAGCCACTTTGGACGTAAATTAGACTCTGCTAACCCTATTGCTAGCCACTCTAGGCGTAGACTTGGTCATACGAATCGTAGCTCAGTCTACGGCTAAACTCGCGAAATAAATTAAACTTCACAATTAACTTAAGAATCGCGAAGCTAATTGACGTAATAAGTTGAAGATACAAAAATTATCGGGAATAGGACTTAGAACTTTTTGAGAACCTAAGATTCTAGATTTCATCCCCTAATGTATAGTTGAACTCTGGCCGAAGCGATAGAGTAACTTTTGGACCCGCATCAAGGCCAAAGCGACAAGATGGGGTAGGATCGTTAAGGCCATAGCGACAAAACGATTTAAATCTATTAAGGCTGTAGAGACAAAATAGATTTTTGTATTATGGGTACTTAGAACCTCTTGGGGTTGGGTTCATTTGTACTTATCAACTACCTAAGACTCTACACTTATACCCTAATGTAGTTGGACTCTGGCCGAAACGACAGAGTAACTTCTGGATCCGCATCAAGGCCAAAGCGACAAGATGGGTTGAGATCATTAAGGACGAAGCGACAAAATGATCTCCAAGTCTATCAAGGCCAAAGAGACAAGATAGAAGAATTATTAAGGCCAAAGCGACAAAATAATTCTTGGTCCATTAAGGCCAAAGCGACAAAATGGACCTGGATCTATTAAGGCCAAAGCGACAAAATAGATTTCTAATGTAGGGTACTAGTTAGAGTCGTAGGTAGTGATTTCGAAAGAGTGTCACAAAAATAAAATCTAACTATTATATTTTGTAACTTGTACTAGCATAGAGACTAAGAGACTACATTTTAGGATTACAATTCTAGACTTGAACCCTGGTGTATTAGTCAAGCTCCGGCCATAGCGACAGAGTGACTCTCGATCCTCATCAAGGCCATAGCAACAAGATGGGATAGGATCATTAAGGCCAAAGCGACAAAATGATCTTTGGTCTATTAAGGCCATAGCGACAAAATAGATTAAAAACGAGGGTGTCGTTGAGTGTAGTCGTAAATTTAGAATCTCGGGACTAGATTCGTAAATGAGAGTCTGGTTTAGATTCTTAAGTCGCACTTTGGACTCATAAATCGTAAACTAGACTTGTGATCGTAATTTAGCCACTCTGGACGTAAATTGGATTTTGTAACCATCACTTAGACTCGCGTGTCGTAAGCTAGGTCTGAGCAACGGGTATCATCCAGCCAAGGCGATGGATGATACAAGAGGTTGAAGAGACTGACGTCATCCAGCCGAAGCGATGGATGATTGATCCGCCTGAAGCGATGGATGATGATTCAAATACGATATTGCATACACATCTCTATGGATTACAGAGAGATTTATTTAGAATAATATCGCTATTGAAAATACATAAGAATAGTATGAGCGACAAACAAAATAATTGACATTTTTTGGTCGTTGGTTGCCACTGACAGAAGCATAGCCTGCATGGTTACTCTGGCCAATCCTATCTTCTAACAGGTGATAGTTCCTCACTACTAGTGTGATGCACTTGATTGCGAGTGTGAACTGTGGCTCTGGTTGCCATCATTGTCATAGGATTGAGAGCATGGGCTATGGTCATAATTGTTACTGGGCTGAGAGTGTGAGCTATGGCTTTCATGGCCATAACTGTCACTAGACTGAGAGTATGAGTTATGACTTTGGTGGTCATAACTGCTGATAAGAAGCTCCTCTCTGTATCGAGGAGGACTAGTCGAGATTTCAGACTGGGAACTTGTATCCTCGCATGTATCTTCTTTAGCATAGCGAGCTTTTTTCCGGCTGGGCGGCTCGACTCCGTCCAGCTTATTATTGTTCTCCTCTTCTATCTCAATGAACGATTGAGCTCGTTGGAAGAGGTCGGGGAGAGTCTCCACTTTATGGAGCGTAATGTTCTGGGCCAAAGGGGAGTAGGGTACTAGCCCATTCATGTACCCCGCTATGGCCAGACTCGGGATTAGGTCGTTCACTTCTGTCATCATCGAAGTGAACTTAATCGTGTAAACCCTCAGAGACAGTTTATTCTGTCGTAATGCGAGTAGTGCGTTGGCACTGTGTTTTATTCTGATCATCCCTACATGTTGGGCGATGAACTTCGAAGAGAGGTCCGCGAAGCTGGAGACCGAGCCAGCTGGCAGACCAGAGAACCACCGATAAGCGTTGCCTTTGAGAGTGCCGGGGAATGCCCGACACAACAGTCCGCTATCGGTGGTCTGCGGTTCCAAGACACTAAGGTAGAGGTTGATGTGATCTTTTGGATCACTCGAACCATCATACGCTTCTATCTTGGGTACCCGCCAGGTTGGTGGAAAAGATTCTTTCAAAAGGTCCTTGTGAAAAGGAGCGCTTTTGATTCTCAAGAGCTCGATCAGATTGCTAGCGACCGGATTGTCGGCCAGCTTCCGACGGAGATCTTCCACGAACTTTGTTGTAAGAGTCTTGTGAGTGCGACTCTTTCTAGGTCCAGCCTTTGCTTTAGGAGGTACTGGAGATTTCCTCTTTTTCTCCGCAGATGGAGAATAGTAAGACCCAGATTCACCCGCTCCTTTGCGGATGATGGTCTTGTTGTCCCTCGTTTTCTCGAGGTTGCTAACTCTTTTTTCTATGGAATCCATAAAGTTAATCAACCTCTCTTGTAGCGCAGGAGTTAGGTTCACACCCCCATTTGATGGGAGTGATGAGGGCACCTCATGTGTCGATAGTGGTATATTGGAGGTTGGTATAGTACGGGAACCAACCCTCTTACCAGAAGCTCCTACCTCAGTAGCAATGGCGAGAGCTTTCTTTTTATGATCCTTAGTTAAAGGAGCCATAAATGGGATGGTTGCTTCTATCGGGTCGAAGCAACAGACTACGAGTCGAAGTTCTTCTGAAGTGTCGGAAGCTATGGGTAGGTACCTGCCCCCCCGGGTGTCACAAAACAGAAAAAAATTTATACAATATTTCTTTGTAGTTTGGTGACCCCCTTGAGCAGTACTACTAGTCCCCAAAGTTTGAAATTAGCAAAAAATATCGATATTTTTTTTTGCAATTTTTCTGCAGAAAATCGTGCTGCCGGAGGTGGTTTTCGGGATGCCTGTTTAGACCTTTCCCAGAAAAGATTCCTTGCACTGTTGGGAAATTCTGCTCTTTTGTACTCGTAGATAAAACTTTTTTCACGTGAAGTGTGGTCGAAGAATCCTAAAATCAGATCTGGGTATTCCGGAGGTGGACCGACAAAATTACTGATAGTGAAAAAAGGTAAAAAGCCCCATACTCTTTTTTTTTTACCGAAACGACGATGCGAATCCAGCCAAAGCGATGGATTTTCGTTTCGGAAAAAGAGCTGGGCTATGTGTGGTCTTATTCAGCCGAAGTGATGAATGAAGACGATGACCGAATCGACAATTCAATTTTGGGAATCGCCTACTCGGTGTGGGAGTCAGCGACTCAATTGTGGGAATCGCCTACTCAGTGTGGAACCGTGGATTCAAGTGGGAATTGACGATTCAGATGGGGATAGGTGATTTTCTATGAAAAATCCAACCTATATGGAAGTGAAAGTGCCAGAGCAAAAGGCATTGATAGCACTTGCTCAAAAAGCTAAAGGAATCGGCGACTCCCTATGTGGAGTCGGCGATTCAACTTATGGCCTTTTTGAACCAAGCCGTAGACAACACTCTTAGCTAGCAGAGTAACCCGTAATCGGCGACTCACTAGGTGGAGTCGGCGATTGCCTGTGTGAATCGGAGATTCCTTGTCACATAGTCAGCGATTCACCATAAGGGAATCGAACCGAACATTGCGAAGAAAAATTCGCAATTACGACGGGATATCGTAGTTCGATAGTCCCACAGACGGCGCCAGCTGATGAAGCACGAAATCTGCTACCAGTAGGCTTGCGGGGTTGCGAGGAGGGTCAGAGGCTTTGGAGTCCACGACGCGCGCTCTACGTCAATGTACCTGCAGAAGTGGAGGGGAATCGGCGACTCTCTTGGGAGTAGGCGATTCGGGCTCCTTGGATTGCTCTGGTGTGGTGTGGTCAAGTGGGAATGACCTGGGAGTAGAGGACCCCAAGGACCTCTTTTATAGGGTCCTGGGGACGTTTCTCCATTCATTAGCGTGGGGCCCACCCCATTATGGTGCCCTATTGAAGGGTGCCATAATGACGTGGGCCCTCCCAAGTAATGGCTGGGAATCGGCGACTCAGGTATGGGAGTCTCCGATTCAGAGGTGGAGTCGCCGACTCCCCATGAGCCAGGTTGGCAGTCTATCAGAACTGACCACGAGGCCTAGAGTTGGCGATTCACCCCTGGGGTCGGCGACTTGGTAGTCCCAGTCGACGATTCCCAGGTGTTTCCTTGAGTACTTGACGTAGACACTTCCTCCGCATTTGTGGAACTCTCCGGGGGTCCGGCATAAAGCGACGGAACCCTAGTCCTTGTTGAAGGGCGTTGCTGGGAGTGACTGACGTAATTCGGCATGTCTCACCACACACCATTCTGTTGTGGTGTGTGTGGGCAACTAGAGTAGTGGATGATGCCCTTCTTTTTTAGAAAGGCATCCATGGTTGAGGAATAGAATTCCCCACCATTGTCAGTCCTAATGGATTTAACAGAAACATTAAACTGATTTATAATTATAGCATGTAAATTTTTGAAGATTAAGAAACATTCAGACTTTGTGGTTTGTAAATAAGTCCATGTATACCTGGTAAAGTCATCAACAATTGTCAAAAAGTACTTCTTCCCATGGATTGTTGGAGTGTGAAAGTTCCCCCACACATCTATGTGAAGAAGATCAAAAGCATTTTTAGTTCTAGATGCATGAGAAGGAAAAGACATCCTAGGTTGTTTAGCATAATGACAGATATCACAGTATTTATCAATGTTAGATTTGCAAAATTTAAAAGAAATATTGTTTAAAATGTGTTTTAGTCGGCCACATGATGTATGGCCAAGTCTTCCGTGCCAGATAGAAGTTGTGATGGCACCTGCAAAGCTTTCCTTACCACTGATGTGTGGTAAGAGGTAGAGTCCCTTTTCCATTTTACCCTGACCAACTTCCTTCATCTGAACCTTGTCATAAATAAAAGCACAAGATTTAGATAATTGTACTGAGTATGTGTCATACAAGGTCAACTTGCTAATTGAGAGCAAGTTGACTTGGAAGGATGGAATGAAGTAGACATCCTTTAATGTGATATTGGGGATATGGATACATCACCCTTGTGTGAGACGATTTGTCTGTCTCCATTTGGTAGTGATATAGTAAAAGAATTGCATGTTTTGATTTTTGATAAGAGTGAGGCATCACCACTCAGATGCTCAGAAGCACCAGAGTCAATGATCCAAAATGATCACTACAAAAAAAAGTAGGCAGTTCGGACGAAGCAAAGTTAACGGAATTTCCGTTACAAATACTTATTATCAAAGTTAACGGAATTTGTAACGGAATTTCCGTTAACTTTGCTATTTCCGTTACAAATACTAGAACTTATCTATTGTAACGGATTTTTTAACTATTTTTAACGGATATTCCGTTACAAATAACAATTATTTAATAATTTTCATAATTAGGGTTAGGGTAAGGTTAGTTAGGGTTAGGGTTAGAGTAAATGTAAATAATTATGGTTAGTGTTAAGGTTAGTGTTAGGGTTAATAGAAATTAATAAAAATAAACAAAAATTAGTAAAAATAAGTATATATACATATTTAGATAGTGTTAGGGTTAGAAATTAGGGTTAAAAGTAAGAGTTAGAAGTTAGAAGTTAGGGTTAGAAGAAGTTAGAATATTATAGTTTTTTTAGATATTATAAATTATCAAAAATTTAAAGTTAGATTATAATTAAATAATTATAAAAATTTAAATTATAAAAATTATAAATTGAAGTTATTTTAGATATTTTAAATTTTAAAGTTAAAAAATAAATTTAAATTAAAGAAGGTATTTTAATTTTTAAAGTTAAAATTTCAATTATAAAAGTTATTTTAAATTATAAATCCTAAAAAGTAAAAATCAATTTAATAAATTAAATATTTTAAAACTTATAAAATAAGTTTATTTTACATTAAAAAAATAGAAGAAGATATAAATTAAAGTTATTTTAAATTATAAATCCTAAAAAATAAAAAATTAACAACTACTGATTTTTTTAAAAATTATTAAAAATTAATTACAACTAGTGATTTTAATAAATTGTAATATTAACTTTTAAATTTTAAACTAAGTTAAATTGTAATATCATTTTAAAGTTATTTCCAAAAAGATTTTAAATTTTATTTTATAATTATTTCCCAAAAGTATTAATTTAGTTAAATTAAGTATATATTATTTCTCAAAAATATAAATTTCCCAAAACATTTCCCCCCCCCTAAAATCGATTTCCCCCCAAAACCCCCCAAAACCCCCAAAACCCAAATCGATTTCCCTCCGGCGATCTTGTTTTTCACCCACTCCCATCTCCGGCGATTCTTAATTCGATTTCTGACGAGCAACCTAGAGACGACCAGCGGCTTCCGACCGGCGAGCGACGACCAGCGGCTAGTCTGTTGTTAATTAGTTGCTCTGGGCTTCCGACCATCTCCATTCTTCCGACGATCGATCACTTCCAGGTAAGTTGAAGTTTAATGGTTGAAGTTTAATGGTTGAAATTAACTAAGTTGAAGTCTTGTGATCATTATGGCTAAGTTTACTAGTTTCCGGATGTAGTACAACTAGTTCGGGAAATTCCCAATTGTGCAGAGACAAGGAGCAAAATCACTCCTAGTCTTGTGGCAAGGAGCACAATAACTTTTTTCCATAGTCTCTGCTAATTCTAACCTCATTTTCTCTTTTTAATTCGAGCATCTCTCCATCAGCAGCTTTCTGAGCAAGAGATGCAGATTCTTCCTTATCACTAAGATTCTGTAGTTTTTTTGCAATGTCTTCTTCTTTCTCGATTAATTTATTTAATTGCAAACTTGAAGCTTCTTCTCTTTCTTCGATCTTTTTTTCCAGCTGATCTAAATCAACCTCTCTTACTTCAAAAGCCTTTCTCTTAGCATCCAACTCAGCTTCTACTTTTTCCCGTTGTTGAGAAAAGTCTGATTCAAAATCAGATTTCCTTTTAGCCAAAGTGTGCTCAAACTCAGATTTAAGTCTTTCAATTTCATCCTGAATCACATAAAAACACATCTTATAAACAAATTGAAAATTACATAAATGCATTAAGAAGCTAGAAAGAATTTATGAAATATAAAAAAATTAATATTATCCAATCATCAATACTTGTTCTTTGCTGGCCAGAGTATTTTGCATGGCAATTAATATTATCCAAATTCTTTCTCTCTCGCAGAGACAACCTAAAATTTTAAAACAAGGAGAATTATATGAACAAATAGAGAACTGCATATATAACAACATGAAAGGTCATTTTAAGGACCTCCTCTCTGGAGGCAAGAGCCAATAACTCAGAAGCCAAATTTGATTTTTCCTGTTTTAAAGACATAAGCTCTTTGTCTGTGTTTTCTTTTGCAGCATCAATCTTTATTTCTAGATTATCCAAATCTTGCGACCTCTTGAAAATAATCTCTTCTCTTTGATTTAAATGAGATTGGTACTCGACTCGAGAGTACAAGTGTGATTGTGGTACTCTCTTCTCAAGGTATTTTAATCAATTAATAAATTTAATCTCAGTACGTTCTGGTTTAAATTTAGATCCATCATTTCATCCATGAAATTTCAAACTAAATCATGATTCCTTCCTTCTCTATCAATTCCCATACACACACATGTGAATCTTCTGATCGATCATCTTGCTGATCGAATTTCTTTGGCACTGGCAACTGCTAGCTAGCTAGGTGCATGGAATTTTCATGATGAAGAGTTGGCATTAATTAATGCAATGCAATGAAATCCATTGAAATAGGTGATCAAAGGAATTGTATCACTAGCTAGATGTATGTTTTTTCGAATCTCCTTTGCATCTCACTCCTTATAATTACCCCTTTTCCTTTTCCTTTTCCTTTTCCTTGTGCTATTTTACACTTTTCCAGCCTTTTCCACCCATAAAATAATGGAGAACTCGATTGGCATGTGTGACTAAATTCCATTGGCTATTGGATCTTTGTGGTTTCTGGTTCTTAAGGCCACAACAATTGCACCTAAACTAAGTTTTTAACTTTTTATCACTCGCCCCAACCATCCGATTAACAGAGTTCCCTTCCCTACACGGCTGCACTCTAGACATAGTTCGATCCTCTCTTTTGAGGTAAGTCTCTAATCAGTCAGCTATATGGATGGATAAGGATTACTAAACTCCCTTTTATCTATATATATTTCTTGTTGGAGTTAAAAAAAAGATAATCAAAGTTAAGGGTGCATACGATTTATTTCAGCATGATATAAGTGTAACAGGGCTCTTTGATCGAAGCCAAAAATTATAAAAAAAAATATTTAAACTTAAAAATTTCATTTGAAACATTTTCATTACTTTTTTTAAAGTAATTATTAATTCTTAGATGTCCTGCAGAGCAACATATATTAATTATTAATTCTTAGATCTAATGGATTTCTTCCATCTCTTTCCACTACAAGAAAAGAGGTCTACGGCGACGATTTTAGCGACGATTTTGGGATCGTCGCTAAATTACAAGAAGGATTTCGAAGAAAACCCACGATATTAGCGACGATATATTTCCAGGATTAATTTTCTCAAAAGTATAAAACAGGTAAGTTCAAACGTTTTAAATCAAGCTAGATATAACATTTAGCGACGATTTAAAATTTATCATCGCTAATAACACTAATAATTTAAAATAAAAACTTGGGACATTGTCAACAAGCCCCTCATTTAAAATAAAAATTATTTTAAAACTAAGTTTTTTTAAAATAAAAAAAATAAAAAAACCCCCAAATCGTGTTATCCCCAAATCCTTCCTCAAGTTAAAACCCTGTCCGGCGAGCGATCTTCCTGTCCGGCGAGCGGCTTCCTGTCCGACGAGGCTTCCTGTCCGCCGACGAGCAACTTCCGTTCATTCCAGACAACTTCCGTTCATTCCAGACAACTTCCGTTCATTCCATTTCAATCCTTCATCACCTCCAGTTCATTCCTGTCCGTCGACGAGCAACTTCGAGGTAAGTTCATCACCTGTGTAATTAAATTAATTGGTCATGAATAAACCATTTACCTAGATAAACTAACATAATAAATTTACAAGGATTACCAAAATGGATCCATAAGGATTTTCAAGAATATTTTTAGGGTATTTGAAAAAGTATAAAAAGGGTGTGTTACAGTGCTGGATGGATACATGATCTTAAATAGAGTAATTTAAAATTTAGATCATTTGAAATATGTACAAAAAAATGAAGATAAAGAGTTTACTTAGATGGGCAAATTTAGCTTGTATGGTAAATTCCCAAGGTTTACCTCAATGCCACCCACAGGACCTTCAAGCGTACATTTTAGAGTGTTTGAAATTGTATCCCACACTTGAATGATTGCATCAAAACTTCCAGATGCAAGAAAATTTCCATCAGCACTGAATGCTAATGTAGAAACAGAATCTGTGTGGCCTACATTGAATAAAGAATAAAAAATTGATTCCTCACGTTATTAAGTTTATTATTCCAATTTCCAACATATTGAAATAGAATCATACGAATTTTTTCATTAAGAATTTTGATTGATAGCAAAATACTGCATCCAATTAAATAGTTCCATTGATTTTCGTTTCTTCGTTCTTACAGAGTTTAATTGAACCAAATCTTCTTCATTATTTTTTTTCAAGTGTTAATCTTATCTATGCGGAGAATGGACTGAAAAGGATTTCTTATGTTGATAAAAATGAACTTATTCTTTATTGATAAGCTGCAACTTTTTAAATGAGACAGACATATTTATAAATTCATATTCTGGATTTATCATTTTATCTTATGTTTGATCCGTTCTGTTACCCGTAAATCGTTTACAAATTCATCAAAACTGAAGAGTATTATTTATTTATTTTTAGAATAGGAGACAATATAGACATACATCCATGAAGTAGAGTCTTCAGAACCAGCTATTATTAAATGTCCTTTTGGGTGCCATCTAATCCACTTTTAAGTCAACAAACAATAAATGATTAACAGTTTTCTAACTTAACTTGTATCATTACTATAATAATTAAATGAGATTAGTGATTGCATCATTACATATATGTACTTGTTTTAGTTTGTATTTGATTACTGTTTGCAGGTAATTAGTTATGTAATATGCAATTCATCTTTTTTCATCGAATTAAGAACCATGTATCCTGCAGAATACATTCAAGTTGAATCCTTTTGAGCATCTAAATTAGGTCATTTTAAACTTATTTCTCCAAATCATATGGGGATGATGGCCATAGGTTTAGAGGTAATGAAATGCATACAGCCATATTAACTAATTATATTAACTAATTAAATTAGTATTTTTGTTGTTCTTCTCAGAAACCAGAGGGCGAAACCAATTATTATTGATCCTGGTCTTTATTTATCAAAAAAATTTGATCTTGCTTTAGCAACCGAACACCGGGAATTGCCCTCAACATTCAAGTTATTTACAGGTATGTGCTTATGAACATATCTTTTAAAATATGTTTATTTATTTTTTTATATCAATTCAATGACTTCTGGTTGATTAATGCATTTTACTTGTGATTTATTTATTTATCTTGATATGATAATTGGTTTTGTGTTTGGGAAAATCAATCTAAGCTTCATAATTTAACATAGCAATAGCCTTCTTTTGAACCCTACAAATAAATTTATCAAAAATTTAGAAATTGAAAATTATGCTCTCATTGTCTCACTACTCCAACTGAGTAGGAAAATATTTTGCCACATCGATATTGGTCTTTTGAACCACTACTCCTTGTCTTCTAGATTAATGTCCTTTTTTTTCTCTTGCATATTTTTTCTCTTGCATATTTTTTAACATCATCACAATCTAATCCACTCACTTTTTCCACATCCATCTAATCCACTCACTTTTAGAAAATAGAAACCAGTCTGCCCATACTTGAAGAACTTTTAGAATACGTGCCTGTAAATTCAGATAACACATTTTCTTAACAAACTATTGGATATTTCATCTACAATTTATAGTTTGAACAGTATATTTTTATCAAAAAGCTAATTCCAGTATTTAGACTTAGAATAACCTTAAGAGCCTGACAAGCCCTAGCTGAGCCGAGCTGAGCCGAGCGAAGCT
>LFYR01001858.1:361135-438299 GCA_001185155.1 Zostera marina
TAAAGTCCGCCATACAAGGTCGGATTTCTTGTAGTGGTAGTGGTTTTATTTGTTGTTTCCCACTTCTGTCGTCAGACATTATTATCCTCAGTCATAGCTTGTTCGCAACCAACCTCTAATACCACCTGATGTAGCTTCAGTAGTTGAATAGCTGAGAACAGATCTTCTTTGCTAAACAGTAAGACAGTTTTTGGAATCCATCAAGACCTGATTTACAAATGCAAGTAGAAAAAAGAGAAAGCTAGAACAGCAGAGTAGAAATAGTAAAATGAAAGATAGCAAAGAAATTAAGTTTTTTTTTTTTTTTTGAAAAATTAAAACTTTCATTACTGAAAAAAAGGTTGGGCAAAACCCAAAATTACAGAATAATATAGGGAAATGCAAGTACAGTAAATGTAAAAACATTGTCTATCTCCTATGCAGCTATGACCCTGACTAACTGGCCAAGGATTGAAGCCTCAAGAGGTTAGACTCCCATGAGCGTATAGCTTGTATTTCAATCTGTGAAAGATTGTACTTTTTATAGGATGTAGAATCATATGCAATGCTCATATTCTTTATAATTTCTTTGCTGACAATTTTTGGGTGCCTTAGAGTGTAAGAAATTAAGTAATTACCTACAAGTAATTAAGGTACAAAATTCAATAATGCTCTTCCTTTCCATGTAGTCCATCATATTTATACTCAGTGGACATACCCACGAAAGAGGAAGAAGTGGTCCAACCCTAGTCAGACCATTTGTGGGCTAATCCTTGATTAACAACATACCAGTCTTGCTCTGTTATTATAGAATTAGGAACTGCTTTAGACTGATTAAAGAAGGTAGATAATTCATATGTTGTATCAAATTTTGAACTTTCAACAATCTTAATAGTTATCGTAACTAGTTGAGTTAATCTCTATGTGTATCAAATGTAATATCTAATAATTAAAGATTTAGAGATAGAAAAATGAAAAAGTACAAGGACTAAATTATAATATGTAAATTGAATTATTTGTAATTTTGGCATTAAAGAAATAGCTTTGGTTATTTGGTGATTTGACGAACTCAATTTCAATTTCATATTGTCGTTATGGTGAAAAACAAAAATAGTCTTTTTCTTTGACCTCTTCCCTCCTTAAGCTTATCTTCTTCTTCTTACCTTTTTCCTTTATCGCCGTCGTCTACCCTTCTTCTCCGCTTCCTTTAATATCATATCTCCGATTGCAAAATTCATGGTTATCTCAGAAAAGCGTGTTCACGAAAGACCCAATAGGAACAAGAGGGAATTGGAAAAACTGAAACAGACCGACTAATGGGCGCCTGTGCAACCAAGGTTAGCGGCGCAAGCAGCCGCAGGAGCAACAACACTGCTTCCAAAACCAAACCAAACGGCGGTGATCTAGAAGAGAAGAAAACAGAAGGAACTTCTGGGGAAAAGGTGGAGGTTCCACCGACTCAGCAGAAGAAACAAAAAGGCAGAGCTGTAACTGTTCCTTGTGGTAAACAAACAAATTTTGGGTATGATAGGGATTTTACCCGAAGGTATTCGATCGGAAAGCTTTTGGGTCATGGTCAATTTGGGTACACATTTGTTGCAACTGATAAGGAGAATGATGATCGAGTCGCTGTCAAGAGGATCAGTAAGAATAAGGTATGACTTTTGTGATTTTCTGTTTGTTGATGGTTCAGAAGAAATTAAAGTTCCATTGATAAGTGGAAATGTACTTCTCCTTCATACAATAGTCCTGTTAGAGCACAGCATTATAGAACTTCCTGCTGATGTCGATTAGACTTCCTACTAATCACATATATGTTGATTTTTTTTGTATATTCTAACATCAAAGAACATGCTTAGACCTCATTTTCATATTCAGGGAACAATTCACTAATTCAGTAATCAAAATCGCAAGAAGTAGAAATGATTTATTTGAACTAGACTATAAGAGGATGATTACATGATAAGATGATGCAGTGATGGCTAGTGATGTCGCTTGAATTATCTAGAGGGGAAGATTAAACGATAAAGAAATAGAGATGTAAAATGACGACAACGATAGGACGATATCCCTCCTCATCGGAGTTGGGAAGAAGTGAAGAAAATGATGAGATGTCACGCTCGTTGAAGTACTAGGAGACATCCACGTACATCAGGTCCTTCTAAATCTTGGTTGCGAAAATTAACTATCGTATCACATTTATCCTACTGTCCAAATTCAACGTGACACTTGGGAATTTGTAGATGTTCTACATCATCTTGTGTTTGGGTTGGAGGGAGTGTTGTTACATCCTCCAAAATCCCTTTTACATTATATATGTCATATATGATGATGTCCGATCCGTAAGAGATACAGACATCACAATCACTAGAATCTTTGGTCGAGATTGAATTGAGTATCGAATCCATAAAACTAATTGGACAATGAGTGGACAGGATTCATGTACCATTGTTGGTAGAAACTTGGGTCGTAATCGGAATTTAGTATTTTTAGTTGATCTGATGGGTTCTTTGTTTTAGATAAATTTTTGGAATCGATGAAAAGAATTACCAGAAACTGAACTTAGAAAAAAGAGACTCTGTGAAAATTCAATCTTATTACAAAATTTTATAATTTGTATACCTTTCTGGCCACTTAAATCTTCACCAACAGATGACGCTTCCAATTGCTGTCGAAGACGTTAAACGGGAGGTGCAGATACTTCGAGAACTGACAGGTCATGAGAATGTTGTTCAATTTCACAATGCCTTTGAAGATGACTCTTTTGTGTA
Organism: Zostera marina; assembly: GCA_001185155.1. Taxonomy (NCBI): domain Eukaryota; kingdom Viridiplantae; phylum Streptophyta; class Magnoliopsida; order Alismatales; family Zosteraceae; genus Zostera; species Zostera marina. Next base: position 363,886 of record LFYR01001858.1, read on the forward strand.
TATAGTCATGGAGTGAGTTGTTTTCTGTTTTTTATTAAATATTTCTTGATTTTTTTCTTAATTTTTATTTAGACCAGAGAATAAATTTAACTCCACAGGTTGTGTGAAGGTGGTGAATTGCTTGACAGGATACTTTCCAAGTGAGTTCATCTTTTTCTGTATGTTTTTTTGGTCATATCAATCGCTTATGTTGGTCATGCGGTGATCTTTTTCCACAGAAAGGAAAGTCGCTATACTGAAAATGACGCAGCAGTGGTTGTTCGACAGATGCTCAAGGTTGCAGCTGAATGCCATCTGCACGGATTGGTCCATCGAGATATGAAACCAGAGGTTGTGAACTAGTAATCAAAATTTGTTATTAGTGTTCATCCTATATATCACCGTGTAAATTTCCAACGAGAGTTGAACTCGTGACCTTTAGCAAACTTTAGTATCATAAAACCACTTGAAGTTTTGAACTGCCTCCTTTTAATATGTAATTAATTTTCCAAACTATTTAATTTGATGTTTTGAATTCTCTTTATTTTTTTCAGAATTTTCTTTTTATATCGAAAAATGAGAACTCAATGTTGAAGGCAACGGACTTTGGTCTTTCAGATTATATAAAGCCAGGTGCTCCTCTTCTTCCTATGTTTAGAGTTTTCTTCTTCAAACATATATGATATATCACATTCGGTTTGTTTTGTGGTAATTTCTCGTTTTCTTGTCAAATTCAGGAAAGAACTTCAGAGACATTGTTGGAAGTGCATATTACGTCGCTCCAGAGGTACTGAAACGTAAATCCGGGCCTCAATCGGATGTTTGGAGCATCGGTGTTATAACATACATCTTACTTTGCGGAAGGCGACCGTTTTGGAATAAAACTGAAGATGGAATATTTAAAGAAGTATATTTCATATTTGAATTCTGCACTAGAGTGATGTTCTTACTATCCCACTAAACATTTTCTTTCTTTCTTTCTTTCTTTCTTTTGAAGGTTTTGAAGAACAAACCTGATTTTAATCGAAAACCTTGGCACAGCATAAGCGAAAGTGCTAAAGATTTTGTTAACAAGCTATTAGTGAAGAATCCTGATGCGAGACTGACTGCTTCTCAGGCATTATGTATTATTTTGATTTTTGACCTCAATTTGTCTTTTTTTTTTTAAATAGATAAATTGGTTTGCTTATTTCGAATATCCTTGCAGCGCATCCATGGGTTAGAGAAGGCGGAGATGCCTTGGAAATTCCACTTGATATATCTGTTCTATCTAACTTGCGCGACTTTGTAAAATACAGCCGTTTGAAGCAGTTCGCACTACGGGTATTTATCTTGTTGCACACACATTATGTTTGATTGATATGTATGTAATAGATTTTTATTTTTATCATGTAGGTGATGGCACGCACTTTGGATGATGATAATGAGGAGCTTGGTAATATTCGTGACCAGTTCAATGCTATTGATACAGACGGAAATGGCATTATTAGTCCCGAAGAGATGAAACAGGCATAATATACATTTTTCTCTCTTTAATTTTCAAATAGATTCAAAGGTTTTAAGGGTTTATGAGGTTGGGAATGCTGACTTCATTTTGTGCACTTTCTTTATGTAGGCTCTTGAGAAAAACCGGCCGTGGAAATTAAAGGAACCAAAAGTAAAGGAGATTGTTCAAGCGGTATGTCATATTCTCACAATTTATCTCAATTAAGCTCCACTTCAAGCATTTGCACATGTTTTATCATTTGTGTAGATAGACAGCAACACAGATGGCTATGTAGATTTTCCTGAATTCGTCGCAGCAACCCTACATATACACCAGATGGAGGAGCGCGATTCTGATAAATGGAAAGCACTATCCAAAACTGCATTTGATAAATTTGACATCGACAAAAATGGATTCATCACCCATGACGAACTTAAGATGGTAATTACCTCTCCAATCCTACCTATATCAATTTGATCTTTTGTTTCTAGTTTCAGCCAACTCATTTGGTACACAATTTTGTCCATCTTCTTTCTTAGCATGCTGGGTTGAGAGGCTCTATAGATCTTATATTGGAAGAGGCTGACATTGATAAAGATGGAAAGATAAGCTTGTCGGAGTTTCGTAAACTATTCAGAACAGCAAGCATTCAAACACGTTAAAAATGAAAAAGAAAAAAACAATTTCTACTTGTGTGTATATGTGCATCAAGCAAATGAAAATGGAATTGCATATTGATTTTACATCCTGTTTGATAATTGGCATATAAATCCACACTTTGCTTAATGTATTTCAAAAAGAAATGCATATGCAATTATGCATAATAAACATAAACCTTTTTGTATATTCTGTGATTTTAAAAAAAAATATGATAAAAATCTCATATTTAGTCCCAAACAACTGTAACTACTAAATAGTAATGACAAAACTTTTTTATCCAAGATTATTTAAAACACTTTGCGAAAAAGGTGCTAAAAGTCACCTTAGATGCATGCTTTAAGAAGAAATGCAATATCATCGAGGGAGATTAATCAGTCTATGGATTTTGATATTGCAACACCATCAAGTTCAGCTTGTGCTACGGCGGTGTTAAATGCATCAATTACTTCAAGTTTTCCATTCATGACAGCTTCATCAATTGGTGTCCGATCATGCCTACAAAATATTATGGCTAAATGAATTTTGAGATGATAATTCAAGAAAAAAAATGCAATGGGAGAATATGGGATGTGTTTTGAATTACAACATACCTGTTTAACTTGCTTACATCAGCTCCTCTCGTGATCATTGACTTAATAACCTATGATATCATCAAAGTCTGCTTCAGACATGTTTATATGAAAAAAAAAATTAAAAAATTTGAGGCGTGTTAAAATTTTACTTTGATATATCTATATTCGAATATTCAATTTAAAAAAAAGTAGTGATGTGTTAAAATTTCACTTTGATACCTCTACATGACCATTGAGGCAAGCCCAATGTAAAGGTGTGTTATTCTCAGAATTACAGACGTTAATATCCTGCACCAAAAACAACATAATTAACCATATATACAAAATATTGTTTGAAGTTTTTATGAAGAGTATTAGACTATTAGTGTATCTTGAGGTAATTTCGGTGGATGTATTGATGAATCTATCAACTCAAAAACTCAATAGGAATGTAAAAGTGTGTCGAAGTCTATTTGAAGTTGAAAACTTGAAATCAATTTTATCTAAAATAATTTGTTGAAGACCAAACCCATTTCAAAATTGTAACTTCTATTCCAATCTTATAATTCTTATTTGGGAATTATGACACACAGTAGACTTTAAAACTAAAATCTAGTTCCTTCTTCACCCATAAAAAAATCAGATTTTCTATTGGCAAGAGCCAAGAAGCATTGAATGTAATTTAAGTAATTGTTTTTTTGAACTATAACAGAATTATGGAAGATAACAAGTGAACAGCAATATAAATAATTGTTCTACGCTACATTTCTGGTTGCTAATAAGATTTTTGGTTACCCTAGAAATACGGATTTGGGTGAAGTGTTGAAGATTTTTGAGATGAAAAAACAAAACAAGAATTTAAATGACAATACCAGTTTACAGACGTAATGACAATACCAGTTTGTAGCATGATATCATGTAATTACTAAGTCAGACTACAAGATACTAAGTTAATATCCAATAACTAAGCCAAATACAACAATTTGTTCTAGAAGAGAAAATATAGGATGAAAAAATGTTTATAAATACGAACGTGTCTTCTTCATATTCCCGGTTTGCTTTCAAAAAAAAAAACTGTTCTAGAAGATTCATAATTCCCTATATATGTAAAATAAATACTGTGACAGAATACTCACCGCTCCTTTGTCGAGGATGTAATCCACCATTGCATGATGTCCATTAGCAGCAGCCATATGAAGTGCTAGAAAGAGTGAAGACAAAACAGAACCACAGTGTGCTAGATTAAAACAACTGTAAACCCAAGAACCGATCTTAATTCATGCATACGATCAACCCACCACCGAAATCCATCTATTCCCCATGGGTAGAAAGAAAAGACACTCTAACACTCCAACACTCCATATCAAAATTCATTGATTCTAAAAACAAAAAACAAATCACCTGTTCTTCCTTCACGATCCTTACAATCTAGTGAAACGCCACCTTCAACAAAGCTCATCATATCTTCAAAATCGTTATACCGCGCAGCCTAATCCCAAAAAAAACGAAATTATTGACACAAAGCGCGTGTTTATGTGAGCGAGTGAGCGAAATGTGTTACGTCGAGAAGATCCTGGGTGTAATCGCGACGATCGGGTGCGGCGTTCGCGGAAGTAAGCGACGGAGTAGGGTTTTGCTCTTCCGCGCCCATAGTGAATTTGCAACCGTAGACCGAATTCCTCACGAGTCACGATACGAGCTGTATTTATAGTCTGATTGGTTGAACCAGATTAATAGATATGATTCGACCCGACCCGGCCGATTACGATCATTTAAATTAATCTCAAAAGAAATTTCCGATAAACGAGGAGGTCAAGTTGGAAGTTAATAAAATGATTAAATGAAATTGGGTAAATTGTATCTAACCTCCAATAAACATAAATAATTAGAAATAAAAGAAATAAAAGAAATAAAACAATTAATTAAGTCCATTCAGAAGGAATAATCATGGAAGTGAGAGCCGAGATGAATAGAAGTTCGTCGCAGGGGATGCTTAAACCCATGGCATGATCAAACCCGAACTCCTCCTCCGCTCGTCTGAGAAGTTCCTGGAACTTGGGTTGATGGAGATAAGAGATGGGTAGCACATATCTACTCCTATTTTTCCCAACATACACTGGAAAATGACCTTTGGGAACACGAATATCCCCATAATGCTGTTGTTCCTGCTTCCTCCCCAAGCTGCTGGAGCATCTCTTCAGTATCTGCTTTAGCATCGCCATTGTTTTTCTGCTGCTTCTACCTGCCGATCATGGAGTGAGTGATGGTCGGAATTTATATGTATATGTGGATAGAATGATAGATCATAGCTAGGCGCCATAGATAGAATCGATTATAGGTAGCTAGTTAGTGGCCATAACTATCGATTGATCTGATGTTTCATGTTTAAAATAACAAACCCAATGATTGAAGTGATGGGATGAATCCAAGATCTGCAGATTGAAGCAGTGATGTGTCAAGATCAACCCATGTGTCTGTGAATGTCATGAACAAGGAAGCAGAAGAACACATGGAGGATGAGCTGGGGGTGGGGGGAATTAACATTGATTGAGAATTTGAAACATGTGACGCTGGCAGACGTGAACGGTGGATAACTGGATTGAACTAGATTGATTGGAGAGAATGAATGGGGATTATCAAGCCTTTCACCGAATTTTGGATACAAAAAATAAATGATTGCTTTGAGATCGATCAATCATTTTAAGATATTTTTATCAATTAATGACTTGCTAGATGTATATGGATATGAATGTTTTGAATATTTAATGAATTAATTCAGATATTTTCTTTCGATTACGAACTCGAGCTAGATTTGGTAATAATAATGGTGTTCGATAAGTTTATTGTGTCGGGTTCCGAGTAAATTTGGATACTTGATAAGAAAATTAAATAAACTAACAGAATGTATATTAATCTTTTAGCTGAATATATACTCTTATATTATAGTGATACTAAATCGAGTTCGAGAAATTTTTACAAAGCTTGAGCATCTCTAACCGGGACTGTCTAAATTACTTTCAACAAGCCATTGATATTACAATCTCGGTCAGATTCTATTATCTTATAACATCCCAAAAGATATTATTTTGGACTTCGAAAAAATATTTGTGTGAGAAGATGTAAATATCAACAAATCTTGGTAAACACTATTTGGTACGGGCGATTTTTTTTGATCATTGGGAATTTTTAATCTGTACGGGTGATTGATATGATGGGATTGATGGACGGTGATACAGAATTAAAGTATATAATAGATGGGTGTGATTAAATGCGTGACAGAAGCATGGACTTGAAACTAGGAGTGTGGAGCACGGGCTCGGAACGTGGGCTCGGAACTAGGTGTGTGGAATCAATGTGTGGACTTGGGACGTTGATGCTGACTAAAAAGTTCAAACTGTGTCCACCAGTGTCCTGGCTGGCTGGCTGGCATTTCCTTCTAGTTTGCTTTAAAGCAATGGCACTGACATAATCCATTGGAAATGGTACGATACAATCAATGTCTATAAAAAAACTCAAGTATCAGAAAATAAACCTGAACGCAATGCAATAAAAAAAAACCATACCTTTGTTTGTGTAAAATAATCATCATTGTCACTTTTATGAATCATTTTAATTTGGTGATTAAAATCCATAAATTTTTCAGGATGTTTTCTGTCTTATTCCCATTAACATCGATCAAGCCATCCATTTCTTAGGATCGTTTTCGTTTTTATCAATCATCTTAAGTCAGTACCTGCATTATTGTTCATGGAAAAGATAAATGTATTGTAAACATGTTTCAGCATTTGCATTACAATCAACATGCATATTACATTAAAAACAGATAATAAAATCTTAATTATACCATCTAATCAAACAAAAACACAGACATAAAAAGTAATCGGGTATCTTAGAAATTCATAAGAATGTCTTTAAGACTAAAGAGCAACGTATTTAACAATTCCTGACTCTTGTGATGTTTTCTTCTTCAATTTTAGCATTCTGAGTATACTCTGCATATATAGATTGACAGTTGATGAGATAAAGTTAAGAATTAAGGGGTAAAATCTAATCAGATCGAATCAGTTGAACATGCCTGATCAGTCATGGTATTATAATCATTTTAAGGTATGTTACCCACAAAATCGATTAGTTAACCTGGAACTTCCTATAAAAAGATCAAGCACTTGTCTACAGGTTCCACAATATATTGGTTTGCAACTAAAAAGGGTGTCTATATGAATTTTCAGTTAAATTTTGTCTATTAGGTAAAATATAACCCAATGTGCAAAATTTCATAAAACTCATTTAAAAGGTTCAACATACATCACCTTCTGTCTTTCTAATACTGCATCATGTTCCAAAGCTATTCCAAACCACACAAGGAACAAGGCCGCTCTTTCACATCTATTTTCAATCCTATAATCTTCTACTTACCTTTCAAAGACAAGACAAGATGCTTGGTGTTGGTATTCATAATATCCATTTTCAAGAGATCCTTTGACTCACTGTCAAAGCTTTTTTCTGGAAAAAAATCAAGGTTCATAAATCATAATCACAGAGGGACGAAAGAACAGAGAGTTGAATTCATATGCATTGCCATATTGAATGGGCTTTCAATATGCATCTGATTAAGAGTTCTCATTTATCAAAATCTACAAAATATGTCATTTAAGAATTTTATTCACACAATACCGTCTCATTGGGCATCTATCTGATCAAGACCTCGCATCAATTGAATGAGTATTCTCGTCATCTTTCAAACAAAGAAGCTGAAATATATAATGATTATCAAAATCAAAGCAACACCATATGTATATTTTATTCAAACAACAGTTCAGAAAGAAGTTGCGCAAGTCAAAACAACAGTATTTTCGTTTTTTGAATTAGACTTGAAGTAGCTCCATGTTTTTCTACACTTTTCATAATCTGAAGTTCTAAACTAGAATAAGTAAATGAAACTGCAGATGTGAAATTAGAAAATATACCAGATAAGCGGGAGACTTGAAAGCCACGAGAAATCTAAGAGATTGTGAAACCAGACTATAAATGTGAAAAATAATAACAATATAGAACTTTATTCGCTAATAAACTTGTTCATTGTTCTAAAATGAGAAACAACGATGAGTTTCAAACTACGAACGACCATGATAGAATTTTCCAACACCATGTAAAAATGCGACAATAAAAATAAATCCGATGCTCATGGCACACACAACATACGGGGAGATTTTGAGGCTTGAATTGTCACCAGTGTAGAATTGAAGCATTGTGTTCGCACCACCATTCGCAGCACCGCCTCCACTGGGACCCATTCTTCTCCTGCGAAGACTTGCAGTTGCTGCAGCACTGCCTCGCGCTGGTCCTTCGTTGGCAACCATTTTGTGTGACTTTTACACCTGCAAAAATCAACGGATTATTCAATTTGTAAATTTTGAGAGCTCTATCCCGGCCATCTCATCACAACATAAGTAATCCCTTTATGCTCATCCATAAACACTCCATACCACATGACAATCCTACAAATAATAAATATGATCTATGATGAACTGAATCTCTTATAGAATCTTGATGAACCAACCGATAAACTGTGAAATCGGTACTAATTGTTCTCAAAATTATAATAATCAAGGAAACTGTTACAGGACAACAACAATGAAATAAAAAAAAGTGATCCAAAAGGCATAGAAGGTAATTTTGTGTTAATGGAATGATCTAAGAAATCACATCCTTAGAGAGTCCTATCTCCTAGGAGATGATCTTTCTTTTGGCAGTAGAAACGACATGAATAATCACTTACGAGTAGTGGACCGAAAGACGATGACAGAGTTTTCCCTTGGAAGAGGAAAAAATGTATGAAACACACCAGGATTTTTACACTCCCCATTATCCTAGGCCAACTACGTAAGAACGATGATGCTGAAAATATCTAGTCAGTTCCCAAAGGTTTAAACGATCGTAAGATCGTAAGAACAATGCGGAAGGCGTGAGGTGGGTCGCATGTCATCAATCCTTTTTTTTTGTTTTAGAATTTATATATTACAAAATAGTTTTAAATCAAAAAAAAAAAAAAAAAAAAAAAAAAAAAAAAAAAGTCAGCCGTAAAATCCATGATTCCTTCGACATTCATACTTATAGAAGAATCGGTGGAAGAAACGGATTGTTTCCCGACGAAGTGACGATAGAGGATATTTACCTAGGAGGCGGCGCTGGTCGGACTTTGGAGTTGGGAGGAGAAGTTCGGTGGGATTTGAGAATTCCAACGGTAGAAGACAAGAGATCGATTGCGAAAAAATTGCAAATTGGGATTTTGTTAAGATTTTAGGTTTTTGGAGAATTTCGGACTAAAACTTTAAAAAGTAATGGTCTATTATCTATTGGATTATAAATTATTAATGGGCTTAAAGTTAAAGTTAAAATGTAAATAAATAATAGTATAATTAAAATTAAAATCCCAGACCCCATTGGGCCGAAAGCCCTCTCACCCTTAATTGATCAGATTTTGGATGTCAACTAAAACTCAGACTCTGACCGTTAAGCTCAACCAAGGACCAATGGGCCATAAGGTGATGTGGATTTACAATTACAAAAGAAGAACGACTCAGAAGCATGAAGATCATCAATCTTTATGTACGGAAATTGGAATGTAAAGCAGATGATCTGATGGAATGGAAAATGAATAAAACTAACAGTGAAAATCAACATTGAAATCGGAAGGTCCAATAGATCTTCTAGCTGCTGGTATATGTGTTCCAAAACCATTAACATGGAAGATGAATTCAAATCTCATTTATTCCTAAACATGCAGATTGAGTATCTCACAGACAGAATTCATAAATTTATTCACTTATAAACATATATCAGTCTTCTTCTTTCTCAAAAAAAAACATGCTCATTGTTCTAAAATTAGAAACAGTGAGGAGTTTCAGACTAAGAACGACCATGATAGAATTTGCCAACACCATGTAAAAGAGCGACTATAAAAATAAATCCAATGCTCATGCCACACACAACATATGGAGAGATCTTGAGGCTTGAACTGTCACCAGTATAGAATTGGAGCATTGTGTTCACACCACCATTCGTAGCCCCGTCTCCACCGAGACCAGATCTTCTCCTGCGAAGACTTGCAACTGCTGCAGCACTGCCCCGCGGTGGTCCACCGTTGGCAACCATTTTCCGTGACTTTTAAATCTGCAAAAAATAAACGAATTGATCAATTTATAAATCGCGGAATCTGATCGAAGTGATCTTAGATAGGATCGTGATTTCCGAGGAAAAGCAGAGAACGAACCCTAACTTCTGTTGACTTGGGTGTATCTAAATCTAATATTAAAACGATCACAGAATTATATTTATACTAAAAGACCTAGTTGGGCGGGCGGATCTAGTAAGGTCCTACCCGACTACCCCGTCCATGGCCGGAATCCCTTAGCCCTTAGGGGTTATAAATTAAAAAATGGCCTTAATTAATTCTTTTATAAGGTACCCATTGAAAATGTACCCATAAAAATTTATGGAGAACCCCCTAACTTCTTAAATCCCAAATATTTTCCGTCGTTTTCCCTTAAATTGCTAAATCCCTAAATCTTTATTCTATAATCGACTTCTTCATCTACCCCCACACTTCTCCAATCGATTTCTTCATCCTACGATTTCAACCAATCCATCGGTACTCCGTCGGCGTCGAGGTTGATAACTTGTTCGTTAAGATTTCCCTCTATTTGTATGAATGTATTTCTCACTTGCCATTCTTCTACTCTCCATCGTTAAGCTAGATTCTTTTTGGGGGGGGGGAAGGAGGCGATGGTGATTTATTTTTGGACCAGGTTGTTTTGGTTTAGTTTTTTTTTTGGAGGGGGGGATTCGAGGAGGCGATGTTGTCATTTCTCTTGATTTTAATTGTGGATTTGTCATTCCACATTTGTGCTGATATATGGATTCTTGTGGTGGACTGTTTTTGAATTTAAGTTTCTGTGAGCAAATTTAATTTTTGAATTTAAACTAAATTTCTTTTTTCAAGACAGTAAACATGTTTCTTTTTCTATTTATTTAATTATTTTCATTTTCTTTGAATTTTTGCCTTGCTGATTTTTTATTGTTTAATTTTGATTATTTAACATAGATTAAAAAAAGACTCCCACTTGCAATTCAAATAATTTAAGGATTTGCATATATAATATAACTGATTTCTAATTTAAATTACAATATAGAATTCCCAAAATAATTACAATATTTTTTGTATTTATTCATCATGTTAGATATGTCATTTAAATGTGTATAATAAAAAACGGGTGTCGTTACACTAGATCCCTCTTGCTAGAGTCCACTAGCTGTCTTAATAATGCTGTTTGGGCACTTAGTGGACAAAATCCCCTATCTCTCGTAATAGACATCAGGATAAGCGACATTATGGAAACAATACAAAAATTCACCCACAAGTCCAGCTGTTACGGGGGTTCACTGGACTATGCTAGCACCCCTTTCCTGGCACATATGGTGTGAAAGGAATAGGAGATTAAAACAACACACCCTAAGGCCCCCAGAAATTGTCAGCAGAGAAATTATAAAAGATGCGAGTGTTGCATATGAATCTACATCCTATAAGAAGCACAATCTTTTACAGATTGAAATACAAGCTATACACTCATGGGAGTCCAACCTCTTAAGACTTCAGTCCTTGGCTAGTTAGTCAGGGCCACAACTGTATAAGAGATAGACAATGTTTTACATTTACTGTATTTGCATTTTCCTATATCTGTAATCTTGGGCTCTGCTCAACCTTCTTTTTCAGTAATAAAAACTTTAATTTCTCTAAAAAAAATGGGTTTATCTGTCTCGACAGGTTGCTTCTAGGGCAGTGCTATTGTAAATCTCAATTGATTCTAAAAGAAGAAGGTTGGGGAAATTGGAGTGATGAGTAAGGAGAATCCAGAAGTCGATGTTGTCAACTGTGATGAACAGGTTGAGAGGGTGGACTTGGATTTTAAGAAGGTTGATCCTAACGACGATACTGAGTATTCAAGCTCTTTTGGTGGTACGTGTTCCGGATCAGAGGATGAATTGAAGAATGATTCCAGTGATATGGAGGTGGATTCCAATGGCCCATCAATGTTCTTTGGTGACTCCAATCGGATTTTTAGGTATTTTTTTTCCGATTCTTTCTGTTCTCTATTATATCCTTCCTATATCTATATCTATAGCTCAAGTTTCTTTATTAGATTGCAATTTGGCACATATATGATGTTAGGACCCAATCGTTCAAAAATTGACAATCCATTATCTATATGTAATATGAATATCTGATATTACTTTACTGCCGTCGCCTTCTTAATAGATTAAGTAATAAGAACCATACAAACCCCTAAAATTCGGAAATCTCTACATTATCTATTGTATACCTATATGGATTTTAAATGTTTTCTTAGATTTAATTTCGTATAGATGGAATGATACAACATACATACACATACTCAAAGTTAATGATGGTAGGTGGAATAAAACTATAAAATAATCGTTCAATTTTTGAAGCTTGAAGATTTTTCCTTTAGTCTGAACAATGAATATATTCAGAATGATGAATGCCTAGCAAAGGCCAAAGTGCGAAAAACATATCAATAAAGAATCTTATCATATTTATTGTGTAAAGTTGAATCTGTTTATTTTGATTTTTTTGTAAATAATACAGTTCCATGCTTACATTTCATTCTATAAATTCAACCCATATTCAAATTTGTATAAGGATAATTCACGACTGATAGTATATAGTATTATTTGAATAATTATCACTTTGCTATGCATCATACTATCATATATGAATATATTTATTCATATAAATATAATTCACATAGTATATATCATTATTTGACATTTTGAATGATTATGACTTTGCTATGCATCGCACTATCATATATCAGTATATTCATTCATATAAATATAATTCACATGCCATTGCTACTCTCCTAAAAGCATAATTCTTTCTATTTGCCAGGAAGAAAAAAACGAGTGAACAATGGAGAAATTGTATCCGTCCAGTAGAATGGCGTTGCAAATGGTTAGAACTACGCATAAAAGAATTAGATGATCAGGCGTCTATATATGATAGGGAACTGGCAGTATATAATCAGGAAAAACAGCTACAGGCAGCTCTAACATCAACTGACAACTGTGCTGCTCGTGGAGTTTCTTTGACACATCGAAGTCATATAAAAGCTATGACTCGGAGGAAACGGAAGAAATATGAGGAAACATGCAATATTCCATTGTATATGGCACAGCACCCAATATTCTCATATTATGGTATTGTTTTTAGATTCCTCAATCTCGTTGTAGATAGAATGAACTGGTTTATGATCTTATTTGAACACAGTCTGTTCTATAAGATCATATTGCTATTTTCTTGATATAAAAGCAGACCAATCAGAAAGCACTAGTTTTCTCTTTCGTGATATTTACTCTTTATAAAATGCAGATAAAAAACCCGATCGTGATGAGTTTTTTGTGGATGAAGGGCATGCAAACCAAGGTTGTTCTCTGCCTCTTTTTATGATTCCATGTCATTTTCTGTCAATATAAATCAGTGTGGAAATATTGGCCTATCCATTTGGCAAACTGGAAATTTTCTTCAGAACAAAGAAAATTATAGGCGGGATGTGAGTAATGGTTTGATGGTATTTTTTTGTTTTACAGCAGAAAAGGAAGATAGCCTTGAACCTATTTTTGAATGGCCAATGCCCGGAATGGGGGAAGATGAAAAACATCTGGAGCAAATCCTCTTCGACATCGATTCTCTGAGTTCCAGAGTCTTGAATCTGGTCACTGAGTTAAACTCAATTAATACTGCTGGTGAAATTTTCTCAACTTCTGGTATGTCTCTACCAGGATGTGATGAACAACGATACCATCATTCTCTCAGTCCAAGATGCTCTCCTGTAAGCAATGTAGGTAGAGTTCCATTCAAACAACTGAATAACATCCATAATAATAATACATCACCATATGCTTCTGAGTTTGAAAATGAAGAGATAATTCCACCGGGAAGTGCAGTTTCAAGCTTTGGAGATGCTTCTCATCCAGATGTAATTGAAAGCAGTACGGCTGTTGATTTGTTATCTTCTGCCATCACTTGTGCTCAACGACAGATCGGCAACTTAAGCAATGGAGTAAGTCAAGTTGCATTTCTAGCTACGTAGCAAGTTAGAAAAGGCTGGGGCTTGGGGTTTAGATTTTTTTTCTGTCTACTTTTTGTCACCAAAAGTTTATAGGAATGTAAAACCCTTGGGTTCATCTAATTTGAAAAACTAATTAATATTTATAAATTATAATTCAATTCATGTTTTATCTGCAGGACATTGATGACATACTCATAAATAATCAGGCTGTGGATGCAGTTCTCCATAGCTTTGAGATGATTAGCAACCACACATCAGAAATTCCCCAAGCCAATCCAATGAAGGAAGAGGAAGAAGAAGATGGTGATGAAAATTCGGAGCACCAGACATCAAGCTCCGAAACTGAAACAGATGCCGAAATAGCTTCAATTAGCGATCGATCTGCTCCCAATCAGAATCATGTTTCTGCTGGGGCTGGGTCAGATGTCCGACTTCGGAGGAGCAATAGAAAGCGAAAGGCTAGGAAAGCTAGCCCTGGAAGCTGGATTGGTGAGAGGAAAAGGAGTCGGAAGAATTCAAAGAAGCGAGATAATTCAAGTTCTTAACAGCCAAAAAACACTGCAGAGTCGATTTCTAGAATTTTAAAATGATTCGTTAGTTGGATTTGTATTTGTTGTATCCATAATTTACTTACAATGTTTTAAAATAAATGGGGTTTTGTAATTTCATCTGTTTTCAGTGAAGATAATACTGATTTTAACTCTCATCAATCTTTACATGATATTAGAGACCATGGTAATCTTGATCTATTTACATGATTTTAAAGTACCTCTTTATTTCGCATTTTATTGTACTACATTTGTACCAAAATACAGATTTTTTTCTTTTTCTTAGCAAGGCTGTTTGATCATCCACTTCATGAATCACGATTCATCTATCAAATTTCATTTTGATCAACTTCTAACTAATTACTATATAACTAAATTGAAAAAGTCAATAAGTTTTTTGCTCATTTTATTTTTACTTCTATTTGTATTTCTATTGCCTATCTTTTTACAATTTGAGTAATGTCTTTCATTTTTAATGAAATTTAATTACTTAAAAAAAAACTTGGTAAATGATTATTAGATTTCTCTAATTTTTCATTCATATAGTTATCAAGACAAATTTACTTTATTAGTAGCTAGGATTAGAAAGATTGCAAAGAACACAATGAGATTAGTTCTATTGGTCACGGTATCGAGATTTTTGAAAGTTCAGAGTTCGAGTCTCGATGTGTACGTATTTTTATTAAATTTTTACTATAATGTAATTGGTGATATATCATATATTATGTGATTTTGATATATCATCGGGATGTGTAATCAATTAATCATAATGTACATCAGTATATGTAATTATATATTGACATAGATAATTTGATATATCCTATTATATAAGGTCATTAGGTCTGTTGGTACCATGGACCGCGGCCCATGGACCGAACCAGCCTTGTCGACGGTCCGGAAGAACGAATGGGCCCGGCGGGCGAGCCCACGCGGCCCAAAGACAGCAAGAGAAGACTATAAATACCTCCCCTGGTCCAACATGGGAGGGGGTTGATAATTCTTAGAGGAACACTTGTACTAGGTTCGACGGCAATAAATCCCACACACCAACAAGGTCAATGGTAATCCTTTTAACATTTTATATTTGCATAATTGCATTGGTATTTGGTTGTCAATTGTTATAAAATTTACAAGGGTAAAAAGGGTAAAAAGGGAAAAAAGTATTAAAAAAAATTACAAACGTGGTTTGAGTTTTTACCTTTGTGTTTTATTGAAAATGGCGTTTTTGTTAAATGTAAGAAAACACAGGGAGAAGATAATAGTGGCAGAGTAAAATCCGTAGGAAGAGTTCAAGATGGAGAAGCTACAATATCTCGATTCTTCTTCGTCGATTGACGTCAGTCATTGATTCAGGTATGGGACAGCAAACTTTCCTTTCAATCATCGCCCTTTCTTCTCCTTCTCCTTCTTCATCTTCCTCTTTTTTTTAATTGCTGCCGGAACTTTGGTTTCGTTTCGTTTAAACACCCATCTACGTCTATCTTCTGCATCCTGGAAGATGAAAAAAGGAAGGTTTCGATATAGATAGTCTGAAAAGGCTGGATTTTTCTTCTTCTCTCGAACTAGGGTTTAGTTACTGAGGATTTTTTATTTTGTTTGGGTTTCGTTGAGACCGCCGTTTTTTAGGTATGCTAGCGATTTTATTGAAGGGTTTGTTTTGCAAACACTGGCATTAGAGTTTTGCTGATGCGTATTAGTTTGAATATCTCCGAATCGTATTTGATTTATCATTGGATGAATGTGTATATAGAGATTACACATGAGTGATTAACAACTCAGCGGGAGTTCGCTGATGAGTTTGAGTTTTATCCGATTGAAAAGCGTAATCGGAAGAGGTTTAGTGAGAATATCCACCTGTTGTTCTTCTGATCTGATGTGTCCGACTTCTAACTTGCCCGTCGTTACCTGTTCCCTCATCCTTGACAAAGTGACCACCGCGGCTTCTCCGATCTGGGATATCCCCCGTTGAGTATGTGTCGGCGAATGCTCTTAATTCCAGTGTCGAGAGCTTCATGATTGTGATAGAAGCGAACGGAGTTCCAGAGAGATACCTCAAAATTCTCTGAATTGAAGTCCAGTGTACCTTCTTTGAGTTGCTCGTGAATTGGTCGACCTCTTTAACCATGTATGCAATATCGGGCCGGGTTGTGGTTAAGTACTGGAGGGACCCGATTACTTGTCTGTATTTTGTGCTTGCCGCCGGTTCCAAATCTGCCGAGTCGTCATATAGCCCGTATTTTGGCTCCATCAGAGTAGGTGTCAGTTTTAAATTGCTCATATCAATTGAGTGTAACAAGTTGGCAAGAAATTGGTGTTGAGAAAGCATGATCAAACCATCCTGCTGCCTATTCACATGGATGCCCAAAAAATATTTTAACTCACCAATGTTCTTGTCCGGAAACTCGTTCTCAATTTTTGCTGAAAATTCCTTTGTAAAGCTTTTTGACGACGATACAAGTATGATATCATCAACATAAACCAGGAAAAAAGCTTTCGTGTCTCCCTTGGAATAAACAAACGAAGATTGGTCAGATAGAGACTTTGTGAACCCAATTGACACCAAAAAAAATCGCAAACGGTAGAACCATGCTCTAGGCGATTGGTGTAGTCCATAGATTGATCTTTCCAATTTACAAACTGTTGTGGGTCGATCAGGATCTTTATACCCCGGAGGCTGTCGCATGTATACTTCCCCATTCAATATGTCGTGCAAAAATGCGTTCGACACATCATACTGTCGGAGCTCCCATCCCCATGTAACGGCAAAACTTAGAATTGTCTTGATAGATGCCGGTTTAACCACTGGAGCAAAAGTCTCCGTCACGTCGATGCCATCAAGCTGTCTCATCTCGTTTGTCACCAGACAGGCTTTAAAATGTTCGACTTCACTGGTCTCTGTCAACTTTTGCTTGAAGACCCACTTGCATGATAAAACGTTCATCGAGGAATTGGGTTGTACCAATTTCCAAGTCTGGTTGGCTTTGAACGCGGCTACCTCAACATCCATTGCGTTTGTCCACCGTTCATCTTTTGCAGCCTCGGTGAAACTGCTTGGGGTTGTCAGAGATGGTGAAACTTGTAACGCATATTTGGGATTTGGCTTTAATATTCTGACCGCCGCCTTGATTCTCATATGATGATGATCTACATGATTAGGTAGCTCCGGTGGCTCTTCTGTTGTTGTTCTCACCATACCGGCCTCTTCTGTGTTGACTGGAGCATCTTCTTCTATAATAGAATTAGATGATGTTACTGGTGAGTTGTCCGTCGAGGTGGATGCTGATAGTTTCAGTTACCGGAATTGGTGAAGTCGTTGTTGTAGATGAATTATTTTGACCGCGATCCTCCTGTAGTTATTATTAATCTCAAAAATATTTTCAAAAAATACAACATCATTAGAGATTAATAACTTCTTCGTTAATGGGTCCATTAATAAAAACCATGATTTCCTTCTGAATAGCCTAGAAAAATATGAGGCGCGGACCGTGGGTGCAAACTTTTTTCTTTGAATCGGGCAAAGATTTGGATATGCCAACGAATCAAATACCTTCAAATCTCTAATATTCGGAGATTTGTTAAACAATTCTTGAAACGGTGATTTCTTGCCGAGGATCTTTGAACTTGTGTGATTATACAAGTAAACCACCGTTGAAAACGCATAGTACTAGAACGACCATGGGAGTTTGGCTTGATTTAGTAACGTAATTCCGTTGTCCACAATATGTCTATGTCTGCGCTCGACAACACCAATTTGCTGATGAACGTAAGGATAGGACTTCTGGTGAATAATTCTAGCATTTTCCAGAATTGATTTTAGCACCATGAATTCCCCTCCATTGTCCGTCTGGAGCTTCTTTATTTTCGGATCAAGTTGATTCTCAATCATTGTTTTAAATTTTATAAAGACTTCCTGGACTGATGATTTTGCCGGAATTGGGTACATCCAATTAAATCGAGTAAAATCGTCTACGAAATTCACCTAAAACTGTTCACCTGATACTGAATTTCTAAGCGCTGGGCCCCAAACATCTGCATAAATGGGATCTAAAGGATTTGAAGAAGATCTTTCAAGTCGTGAAGGATAATGACTAATGAGACCTATGAATTTTTCCAACAAGACAATGTTTACATTCATTTATTTTTCTATTTTTTGTTTGAATTTGAAACCAATTGGCAATTTATTAATTTCAAAGCGTAATAGAAAGGGCGGAGGGAACATGCTACTCCCCCCCAAACCCTAGACTTTGGTAGATGGACATTTTCCCTCCAATTCTAGAGCTTACCTACATTGTTTTCATTTCATATTTCTTACTCTACCTATCCCATGTTGATCCTACGTATCTTTATAGGAGATACTTTCAAGATATGAATTGGGGAGAAAACCCCGACCGGCTCAATGTGTGGTCTTTCCCATCTTTTAACCGGGGAAACCCCATCCCATTTATTTTTCTGTTGTTTACATGTAGATCATACTCTTTAATCATATACAATACAGTTTGATGATTCATATGTGCCAGCCTATCATGCCAAAGTGTAATTGATTCTTTAATTACTGAATTCGCAGATGGTAGATCCTTGATGTCAAGATAGTATAACTGTATAACCCGTCTTTTATTCCTCCCTTGACGAGCACTTCGTTGCTGGTCCTTTCCTTGACACAAACAAATTCATTATCAAATCCTACTCAGTTATCTTCAGTCTTCACATAACTTTCTAACTGATAAGAGGCTCTTCTTGATTTCGGGTGCATGAAGAATACATTTCATAGTTAGAATTTTATCCTTGCAATATATTTTAGAATTTCCAGTATTAATAACAGAAATTCGATTACCATTAGTAAGCCTGTATATCGGTCGGATTCGGATCGGATATGCAGGTATCCGAATCCAAATAATTATCCGGATATCCGAATCCGACCGAATAAAATCCGGATTTGAAAATCTGAATCCGAATCCAGATAAATTATCCGGATTTCCGGATGATTCAAATCCGAATCCGGATAACTTTAAGGTTAGGGTTAGAGTTAGGATTATGATTTAATAATTATAAGTTATAAAGATTTATAATTATAAAGGTAATTAGGTTTAAGACTTTAAATGTTTAATGATTTATAATATAAATATAATAATATTAATTTATTATATATTTATCCGGATATCCGAATCCGGAATTCTTAAACGAATTCGGATTTTCACGGCGGATTTTCCGGATATCTGAATCCGACCGAATAAAATCCGGATTTCAATTCAGGTATCCGAATCCGAATTCGGATAGTCATATTCGAATTCGAATACGGATTCCGGTATACCATTTACAGACTTAACCATTAGCAACCAACAAACCTGATTCTTTAAAGTTCAAATCTTTCTCTTTCAAGTTTGCTCCATTATTTGTTGTATGATTTGTACATACCAGCCGGCATTTGCCTTATGTGACCTGTTGAACTTGTACGTACCCATGTACTGATCGAGTTTGATGGTTGTAGCTGTCTTGATTTTGACAATAGAAAAAGACATCCGTGAGGAGGTTATGAATACCATTACCGGAATCCTAGACTTGAAAGCAAAAAACGATTTCTTTCCTTGTTGAAATACCATATAAGCAAAAGCTTTAGATACCATATAAGTTTGAATATCTCCAAACCGTATTTGATTTATCATTGAATGATTGTATATATAGAGATTACACATGAGTGATTAACAACTAAGCTATCAAATATCTACTAACAACCAATAACTAACTAACTAACTAACTAACTAACTAACTCAATTACTCCCTCTAATAATGTGATTCTCGGAATCATGGAACTGAATTGGGATGATTTAATATCTCTTTGACTGAGGGACAATATTTTTTGTAGCCATTTCTCTCTTATTAATCCTTCTGAATTGTAAACACTAAAAAGTTCACATTAATGAAGTCATTTTATTTGAAGATTGAAATCGTCAAGTTGGAGGTATTGCTGTCAGTCAGGTCTGATTGACTTGTCAGTGCATTTCTGATGCACACTCATTCTATAATTTCTGGTATGTGGCTTTTGTATTTAAGCTTTGTTGATAGTGTTTTTTTGTGGATTTGAGGCGGGGGGCACATGATTTCTACAAGCTTACATAGTGTTTGTTTTTCCTTCAACGGACGTCAAATCTACTCAGTGATATATTAGAATTAGCCATAATGTGATTTCTTCTGTCACCTAGGAGTTTTAGATTTTTCCCTGCACTAAAAAATGAGCTAATACATGATTGGTATACAAAATTATATATTATGAGAACTGGACTGTGCATCGAATACTTATACGGCGTCGACCTTTTCCTTATTTTTACAAAGCCAGTCTCATACTCTAATACCAACCATTTCCGAGGCTCGGGCAACCAAGGTTCCGGGTGCGCGCGCATATGCGATGATGCGCCCCCAGAGGGAGGCGCATCTCCCTTAACCGGATCCAGGCCTGTTTTAAGTTATTAAAATCCGACCCGGATCCAGGCCTGTTTTAAGTTATTAAAATCCGACCCAGATCCAGGCTTTGTTTTTATTTAAAAAAAAGCAAAAAAAAAAATTATTTTAAGACCTTATAAATTTTTATGCCAAAAATTTATACTTTGGCCCATGAAAAGAGCTATATTATTTTAATATAAGCTCCGCCCACTCTTAAGACTTCATATTTGTTTTAGACAAAATGAATCTTTATTTATAGACTAACCTTCTTTGTGTTTTTTGAATTCTATCGATGTAGGACTAAAAAAGTGTAGTTAAATAAATTATTATTATATAGTATTTTTGATATTATAGATGTATTAAAGAAGGCCCAACCCATTACGTTATTATTTTTTAAAAGTCTCTTGGGTTATTTATTCTTTTCTTTTTATAAAAGCCTCTCTTTTATAAGTTTAAAGAATCCCTAGCCATTCAAAGAGCTATAATATTACGAAAATACCCCTATCGGTTTTTAAACCTTGGTGTTATAATGAATTATAGGGTGTTATAATAATTAATAAATATATGTATTATAATAATTTTTCTATTCAATATATTTTTAACTAAAAAATTTAATTGATATTGTTTAGATATATAAATAATATATGAATTTCCTTTAGTTTTGTATATATTTACGAAAATGCCACTGGCGCATCTGCACGCATATGCTCAAGTGCTCCAGGTGGTGGCGCATCTGGAACACAACTAGGTATTTTTGTCAAGAAACTGACTTTGATCTTGATCTTGATTTGACTCTGTTTCACACCCAAAAAGAGGCGAGTTACGTCTGAGCTATGCTTGGGAAGTTTTCTTTCGTTTCTCGATGGTGAAGTAAGACCAAACTCATGAGCTTTTTATCCTAGGTCGGAACAAGTGTATAGGATCTCCCTTTTTGTGCTCCTGTGTCCCTTCCTTGTGGAGACATAGGGATGCAAAAAGGAAGGAAAGAGACGGGTTTCTTTTCTCGTTTGAGGGAGATGTTATTTGTTAGACTACTAATTGTTCTTGGTTCTCTAGTATGCATTAACTGTTGGAGTTAATTACAGATTGGAGGAGTTAATTGAAATTAATTGCAAGGAGTTATTTGCAATTATTTCAATGAACAATTAAATTAAATTAAATTATAAGGGAGGCATAAGTTAAATGGAGAGTATTATCCATGGGCTAAATAATAAGTTATTGGGCCTAATGGATTAATTAGTTATCTAGAGGCCAAGGGCACACCTCCCAAGATAACTAATTATATAAAGTTTCTTTCTTTTCTTTTGTAACGTGTGCTTAACAGAATTGTGTGCCGTCTCCTATTTTTTCTTGTAATTTTCATCACCAAGGGTAAGAGGAACCCAATCACCTCCAGGGAGTAGGCATAGCTGAACCTCGTTAACAAAACATTCTCTTGTTTTGTGTTCTTTTTCTGTTCTTCCATCTTATTGAGTATTTGTTTCTGATCTGAATACACGTTTCAGATCAGTATTTTCTATGAGATCAGTGAGGAGGAAAAGAGTGAGAGAGAGCCACCATTTCGAGTGAGGAAGAGAGAATCTGATCTTCCTGATCAGATCTGTTCGTGGATAGAAACAGAATAACATTAACAATTCCCTAGTTTGTTTTAGTGAGGAAGCTGTTACATGTTTTCTTCTGTAAGAGACTGTATGTTTGACTGTTTGTAACAAACTTCATCAATTATAAAGTTGTAATACCAAGTTACCAACACCCTAGATACATGGATCCAATACTAGATACATGGATCCAAGGGAGATACATAAAGGGAAGGGTCCTTTCAAGCATCCAGATAAAAAACACTCTAGACTCCCATTTTTGGAAATTTGTAATGGAGGGTAGCCCCAAAGCAGATGCACTAATTGATTGCGGTTAAAATTATACAATCCTGTGGAAAAATGGAACCCCAAACAAGAAACTTGCAAAAATAGCTGAGATAATTAGGGATAAAAGCCATAGAGACAATCTAGCAGAGGGAATATGGTCAAACAAACCCACAAAATTCTCCATACTCTGGACAATAAAATGGGGACATATAAACACTTTCATTAGACTAAATTGATGGGGCATGCTAAACCAAGCCACATGCCTGTTATGCAACACTGAAAATGAAACGAGAAGCCATCTATTTTTCAACTGCACTTACACTAGAGTCATTCTATTACCCCCATAGTTCAAAAAGCGGAAAAGCGGTCAGCTTTTTCAGGTTCCGCTTTTTCAGCTTTGAGCGCTTAAAGCTGAAAAAGCGATAATGACATTATTGTAAATAAATGTAATTTTTTTAAAAATTGCATATATACCCCCTGTTTATATATATATTTTTTAAACCTGTAAATATATGATAAAATCATAAAACATAAAATATATATAAACCTGTAATTATTCAAGACATCATCCAAATTATTTGAAAAACATTTACAAGTCATATAACTTAATCATCTAGACGAGCACCAATATCTATATTATCTCTAAAAAATTCGTCCATTTCATTAGAGTGATAAAGGAAATTAGGGTTTTATTAGAAGGGTATTGGGTTTATATAGTTAGATAGAAATTGGAGGGGTAGGAAGGGAAATTAAAATAGTTTAAGTTATTTCACATGGGTAATGGGTTGCCCCAACCCAATAACCCAACCCGACTCGACCCGATAATCCGGTCAGAAAAAGCGATTGAGAAAGCGCTCCTGGAGGAGCGCTTTGTCGCTTAAAGCTAAAAAAGCGACGCTTAAAGCGTCGCTTTTTAAACTATGATTACCCCTGATAGTAAAACTAGATAACATATTCTGGAAAATCATGAACATACCAACACCCACACACCCAGACATTAGACTAGGAGACCTAACCGAGGCATGTCAAAAGCTAACACGTCACTCTCCAATTTGGGCTTTATTACGGAACACGACTGGAGCCTTAAGTTGGCACATATGGGCAGAAAGAAACAGAAGATGGCAGCAACACTCACTCAGACAACCAGAAACGGTACTCAACGAGGTCATAAATGACATAAGCTTTTCCTTCAATCCTGAGGGCTTCAAGAAGAGCTGTTGTCACTCATTGGGGCATAGCACGATACAAATATGGGAGACCAACCTCTGGATGCAGATAACCTAGTACCCAACACTGGGCAGTATAGTTGTGTGGAAAGTGTCAAATGAGTCTTGTACTCTTTACCATATTCTACTTGTTTATGCTTATGCCTATCATGTAATCAGGGCAATGTCCTTCATTATGATTAATGAAAATATTTAACTGCTTCAAAAAAAAAGGTTGTAATACTTTCAATAAAAAATCACAATTTATGATAACTCAATTTTTATCCATGGTAGTATATTACTTTCTCGTTATAAGGTTACATCATCTTCTAAATAGGCATATCTCTGCTACTTACTGGACGATGGATAGTTACTTTAGTTCAGTATTAACAGATTAATGGTTTATGCTTTGTTATGTTTCTGTACTCCTGTATTTGTTTGTAGCTAGCTTTGTTGTTGTAAAAAATGTAGTTATTGTATGCAATTGTGAGAACTAGGATTGTATTTTGAGACAAAATATTGTAATTTTGTTAAAATTCAGTTATTTTTGTTTATACTTAATGACCGTTCTAATTTCTATTTAGGAGGAACTGGAGAAGATTTATAAATTGCTGCTTTGTTAATTGTTTCTAAAAAACATCGTGATATGGATGACAGTGCACATAGAGAAAATGGAAGGCATAAATCAGAGTATTACAAGGGACTTCATGGGCAGGTGCCACTTTGATGTTATCTTCATATTAGTTGTATTATATATAGGAAACCTGATAGCATAAGTGTGACGAATTTTGAAAGAAAATGTGTTGAAGTTCAGTATATTTGATTTTCTTCTTTATCTCAAAAAAAATCTTACTGATAAATTTTCTGTTTGCATTGGTGACAATTATAATCTTACAGTGGGTGATGCCCCAGCATCAGATGAAGCTCATGTCGATAATAGTTGAGAGAGACAATGCTGTTCAAGAACGTAATGTAGCCATGTCTGAGAAGAAAGCAGCCTTGGCAGAGAGAGACTTGGCATTCCTTCAAAGAGATACTGCAATTACAGAAAGAAACAATGCTATTGCAGAAAGAGATTCTGCCATTGCTGCCCTTCAATATGCTCGTGAAAATTTGAATGTTAATAATGATGGACATGTATGTCAATCAGGTTGCAGTGCTCCCAAATATACAACTAACCATCATCACAACCATGCATCCTCTCATTTAAATTCATCACTACCACCTCAGCTGTCAGATGTTCCATATAACAACACTCCAAGAGAAATGCATATAACCAATGCATATCCCATTTCATCAATACCAGACAATGGTATGAAACCGAAACGATGTGGACGCCCGAGAAAAGATGTCAACAAATCTCAGTCAGTTCCTTCAAAGAAACCAAAAAGAACACCTACATCGACAATGAAGAAGAAAAAAGGTGAAGATTTAAACAAACAAGTGACAATTGCCAAATCACCATGGAGAGGTCAACAAGTGTTGTTTAGTAACAGTGAAGATCAAAACAAGATGGTCTTATCAGCTGAGCATGAGTGGAGAGTTCTTGATTTGGGTTTGAACCAAGTAACATTCGATGAAACAACAATGGCTGTGCCTGGATGTTCATGTACTGGTAGCCTAAAGCAGTGTTACAAATGGGGTAATGGTGGATGGCAATCTGCATGCTGCACCACAACCCTGTCCCAACACCCGCTTCCAGTGATACCCAACAGGCGTCATGCTCGTGTTGGAGGAAGAAAAATGAGTGGTAGTGTGTTTACCAAGTTGCTAAGCAGGTTAGCTCAGGAAGGCCATGATCTTTCAACTCCATTGGATCTCAAAGATCATTGGGCGAAACATGGAACCAATCGTTACATCACCATCAAATAACCCCTGAAGAATCATCTTTTTTTTTGCCCCAGTTTGTTAACGCACCTCCCCTTGTTTAATTGAATTTAAGTCATTCAACTGTCCTGATGTAAAAGAAGTTAAGAAACTAAGTCCTAGAGATGGGTATAGTTGTGTTTTAGTTTTCAGGTTAAGATAGAATGACTTGCCAATGTGAATATTTTTGCAGCTATATATGCTCCTGGATTGTTCAAGGGAAAAACAAGCAGCAGAGAAAAGTCTTGAATCATGTTTATTGTTTTAGTGCTCATCTTCATTTAAAAAAAGAAAAGAAATTCTTGTATATTATTTAGATCAGTATTTAGTATTTACTACTTACTATTCAGTGTTTAGTTAGTGAGTGGTAAATACCTTGAGTATTGTGCAATACAAAAAAGTTAAGTTTAAACTTCATTTTAATAAAATAAAAGATTTACCATTTGTTAATTTCTAGAAATTTAAGAACGCATTTTAGAAGAAGGGATTTTTTTGACAAATGGTAATTTTTTAGTTTAAACTTTAAATTTATAATTTTGTCATTTTGATTGTTTCTTTTAAAGGAAAGATCAATGATTTTATGTCAAATGACCAGATAACCTGGATGATAGATCAATGGTAAAATTAACTTTAATTAATTGATTAGATAATTAGGCAAGGGTTTAATCAATCTTAAAACCAAATAACTGGATAATGAATCTCTTTTCAATCTTTTTTTATTGGTTGATTTTTTTAAAGCACTTAAAAATACAAGAAATTTTATACTGGTTCACCCAAGTCAAGACTAATTAATTAATTTCGATAAACACGAAAATTATTAACATGAAAGTTATGACAATAGTTCTTTGTAAATTTACTGAGCAAACCCCTTCTCCCACCTCTGATCTTCCTCTTTTCTCAAAAGAGAAGGGGAGACAAGTTTTTTCCTTCTTCCCCCTTTCATGTCTTTCTCCACCATTCTTCCTCCCCATTGTAGGTCGTTGTCTTAGATCCTCACCCGCAACTCCCTATCTCTCCACTTGTTTTTGCGTCCTGAAACTTATTCGATTTTTTTTCATTTCTTTTATGGTCGTGATTCCGTTGCTCCTTTTCGGGTTCAGAGGAGGGGAAGAGAGCTTCTCGCCACTTCTCCTTGTCGCCGTATGACCTCGCCCGCAAATCAAAAAGCTTTTTAGATTTCGTTCTGAGTTACTTTCAGATTTAACCAATTTTCTTCCCGTTTGAGGATGAAAAACTAGGGATTTAATCTAGAAGGGAAATCAGAAGGTTATATCGTCGGATAACAGATACAGTTTAGGAAATGAAAGAGGAAATGTGATGGGTTACTAGATGGGAAAGATGATTGAAGAAAAAGATGATAGTTGCAAGGATAGAAAAAGATGAAGACAAGTGAAGACAAATATCGAAACGTTCTAAAGGTTCTAAAAGTTTCAGACGGAAGTTATTTTAACCTGAAAACGCGATCCAAAGTTGGTCATACATCGACACGATGAAGATTCATACTATGTTTTCAGTTTTTTTCGTTTATCATTATGTTTTCTTTTTATCTTTTGTACTATTTTAATTTTATTTTATAAAAATTGCCTTAAAAAAATAGTTCTTTGTAAACCTTTGCATGTGGTTACAACACTTAAATTTACATTTAAGTGTTAATAGATAACTAGATTTATAGAATCTCTTGAGCTTTTACGAGTAAAGTTGTTACCTTAGAGTATGATGTGACACTTTTAAAAACCTATGAATCTTTACATGTAGATTTAATCTAAAAGTTTTTACTATAAAATTCTATCTTATTGAGTAAAATCTGATAATTTTTCTTCTATTGACTTGATGGAAGTCGCCATATTTGCTTGTTGTTCATTTTAGGTCACCGAGATCGACTGCAGATGTCGATTAACGTCCGACAGATCGTTTGATTCATCTGTCTGTGACCGTGGGTTATTTCTTATAGTTGTATGGCCTCCTCCCATTGCGGGAGAATGGGCCCTGATGCTGATCTGACTTTAAGATATGATTCACCAAAGGTAAAAAAAAATTAATAATGATTATAAATCCTAAGATGTTTTATGAATGAAGGATATAATAAGATTCTCGAATTACATAAATGTATATAGATTCTTAGATAGGACATAGGATATATTATACGAAAAATCTCAAATCTAGATCGGTACGGACGGATGAGAAAAATCTATATATTTATTTATTTAATTTTACCACAGCATTGAGTGATTTGAGTCATTGATCGAAATAAAAGAATGAAATTATAAATAACCCAAACTTCGATTTTCTTCTCGACTCCCGTCGACGACGCACGTCTCTTATCGCCCTGCCGGCGTCAATCAATCCCGTTGCACTTCTTTTCATTTTTCGTCTTCTTCTTCTTCCATTTCTCAACCTAAGTTCGTTTCTTCTCGATAACTTGCTTCCTCTCTCCTTTCCTTCCGAAAGTTGCCCGATTGTGGAGAGTTGGTTGGGGCCATAGGCGATCTCCACACGCGTAGCTTTCTTAGAGGTGAGGGTTTTCTTCTAGTCGTTATTGATTTCTGACATTGATAGTTTGGAAAAGGCACGTTTTTGTTCATTTTCATTCTTGGTATTGCGAATAGGGTTGGTTGTTTGGAGCGAGGGTTTGTTTGGATGGGACACGGAATGGATAAGGAACCACTTCCGAAGAGGAAGTTGGGTTGCCGTACTGAAGAATTAGAGGAGGAAGATCAGTCGATTGGGTCTCTTTTCAAGTTGAGAAAGTCGAGATTGGGGAAGAATACGAAGGTGGGAAGTAGTGCCAAGCCACTGGAGGTGTTGGAGGAGAAAAATGGGATCTCAAGAGGTGAAATGGAAATGGGTGATACACTTGCTACCTTGAGGAGGAAACTCAAACCCTCCAAAAAGATCACTAAAGTTTCTCCCAACTCTGCCCATGGGATTGATAGATCTGATGTTGTTAGGGTTTTGGGTGCAGAGGTGCCATTATTGGATCGAATTGAAGAGGGTCATGTGAAAGATGGAGCAAATGAGAATGAGGTCACACCAGTTGTTGTCGATAGAGATGATATGGAGGGTTTACTATCTGATTTTGTCAGGAATGCACAGCAGAGTTCGTCCCATGGTGGTTCCATTGTGTCATCTAAGAGGAGGAAGAAAGCTACCAGCGATAATCAAAAAGTGGTTTCTGTTACACCTATGTCGTTTCCATTGGAAGATGTGATTTCCACTAAGAGGAAACGCATTAGGAAATCTAAAAATGACGATCTGAAAAATGCAGTCACCACAGCCAACATTCTGGACAAAAAACAACCTAGGAAGCAAAGATTGAAAAGAGAGAAAAATCAACTTTCTCGAAAGCACAAGGAACAAACAAACACTGAAGCTAAGCATGTATTGCGTAAAGAGTGTGCAAGAAATAATTCAAATAACATAGAGGGATTTTGTAGAACGACCAAAGGTTGTTCAGGAAAAGATGGACAACTAGATCCATGCTCTGTAAATTCTAGTCAGGGTTTAAACTCCATGCCAACGAGAATGGACAATCTTTCTAAGAGTGAAGATGGATTGACACAGCAACCAGAAACCAATGTGGTCTGTGGTAATGGGGACTTGACAGAGGTCACAGAGCCAGTAAGAATTCCATGTGTCGATTCAGCTAATATGCAAGTTGAGGAAGTAGTAAATTCTGACAAGGGGTCAATTAAATCCATTCATGATTTTGGACAAATCAGATCGGCTTCCACTGTAAATTGTGAGGATGAAGATTTTTCGAATCACCATACCAAAGGATTTTCACAGTCAAATGAAGATCAAGGTAATTCTTCTAAAGGGCCATTAACTGTCCCGAATAATGAGATTCTTGAAGATAAGAAGGTTTCTAGATTTCAATCTGTGGCGTTTTCATCAGATTTGAAGGGAATACCTACCATTGTTGAATCTGATACTGAGATTAAAAAAGATGAAAGAGAAAATTTAGTAACCCGGACTACACGCAAGGTTAAAAGGCATAGGCATCGTGACATGGCTTATGAAGGAGATGCTGACTGGGAAATTTTGATGCATAATCAAGAAATTTTTGATTATAATAAGGATAAGAGTGATTCAAAGGAAGCTTTAGCAGCTATAGCCTCTGGGCTTAAGGCTCATGTTGCTAGCCCAATTGAAAAAATAAAATTCAAGGATGTCTTAAAGCGCAAAGGTGGGCTGCAGGAATATCTTGAGTGCAGGTTAGCTTCCTAAACCGAAAATTTGGAGCTTATATTATAGTTATTTCTAACGATTGTATAACTATTAGTTACTTGCATGTCTTGTTTTTTTATCAATTTATTATTGATTCAGCATTATTGAAAATGCAATGACGACATTTACATATTTTCGTGAAACTAGTTTATAGAGTATAATATACCATACAGAACTTGAATTTTACAATATTTAGCCTGCATCAATTTGCTTAGGTGTTTTGTATTTCATGTAAACAAAACAGTCACTCTCTTGACAGCTAGTTTGATCTCTTGTGTTAAACTTTTTGTAATAACTTTGTGGCCTAAATAACTGGGCTCAACATTAAGAACTGACTACAATATATTTATTTTCTGAGAATAACAGTCTATTAATTTTTTTTATCTGAATACATATAATTATAACTTCAAAGGTTTCCAATGTTTATGTTAACGAAAATTTCAATCTTAGTTTCAAACATTCAGTTTTATTTATTAATTATTTTAAATTACAGAATGTTGGTCAAAATTATGTTCAGATTTTCTCTTTTCTTAACGTCATAAGTTGGTCAAGTTTAGCGACTTTAGTTTAAATTTCAGGGTTTCAACATGCACAACAATCTCAGTTATTTTCATTATTTATCGCAGGAACTTTATTTTAGGCCTCTGGAATAAAGACGTGAGGCATAGGTTGACAATTAAGGACTGTGTCTCCACTAGCACCGCATCTTGGAATGGCCCTGGACGGTCATCCCTAGTTGAAGATATATATAAATTTCTTGATGGCAGTGTGAGTTTTTCCACATCTTTAGCTTTTATTTCTGCATGGTTGATTAAGAAGAATTGATAATTCTGATGCGATGCAGAAATTTCTGAAATAGTCCATTAATTTCATTTCAATGATTTTCGTTGTTAAGGGATGTTTTTTCATTGTGCACAGCAAGAAGTGCATCTTTCTGTGTAATCGAATTCTCATAAATAAAAAGAAAAGATTCAAATATATCATTATTTCATTTATTTCATTGCCCTTTTCTGTGAGTTTCTCTTTAGATATTTTTTGTATTATGTGATTCTCATTTCAGTTTTTTCTGCAGGGTTACATCAATGCAGGCATTTCTTTAGATAGGAAGACTTATCTTAATAATGAATATGACAGATTACTTTCATACAAAAGTACACATAATGAAATTTCTGCAAATCACACTTTGGATGTCAAAGACTTGACTTCCTGTGTCCCTCTCAATGATATCGTCCCCATTTCCATTCCTTTTACAACCAATGCAACGGAATTGCAGAATGTGAAGGATATTGTTCCCGTTGTTTCAGTTACAAATGTAATAAAATTGCATGATGTGAAAGATATTGTTACCGTTACTGTTGCTTCAGGAATTAATGAAATGGAATTGCAAGATGTGAAAACAGCAGGATCAGAGGCTGGAACAGATGCTGTGGTTAATGTGAATAGTGGCATTCAAACTATGTCTCCAGCATCTCGAATAGAAATACATGACAATGAGAATGCTCAAAAAGAAATGTGCCATGATCGGGTTGTTGCAAGTACTAGTGCACCTAGTAATAATGTATGGACAAATGACGTGATAATTGATTGCAAGGGCTCGTTTACAAAAGAAGAGAGAAACACATTGGATACAAAGAATGATTTTTCTTGTGAAATCACTAATGATATACAATCTCCGGTGTTGATTCATGAACCTTTGGATTTTTCATCCTCTAAGGTTAAACATGCTGGTGATGGCATGGAGAATATTGCATGTGCTAACAGATTAAAAGTCGATTCAATAGATCGCAACATTAACTATGATGTTAATGATGCTCACAAGAAGGTAATAATTATTGGAGCTGGTCCTGCTGGTTTGACTGCTGCACGCCATTTACAACATCAAGGTTTTTCTGTGATTTTGCTTGAGGCTCGAGATAGAATAGGAGGTCGTGTGTATACCGATCATTCATCACTCTCTGTTCCTGTGGATCTTGGGGCAAGTATCATCACTGGTGTTGAGGCTGATATCGCAACTCAAAGAAGAGCAGATCCGTCTTCTTTGATCTGTAAACAGCTAGGTATTGAATTAACTGTTTTAAACAGTGATTGCCCTCTTTATGATATTGTTACTGGTCAGAAAGTTCCTTCCGAATTAGACGAAGCATTAGAGGCAGAGTACAATAATCTTCTTGACAACATGGACATACTCATTTCACAAAATGGAGATGTTATTGGAATGTCACTTGAGGAGGGGTTGGAGTTTGCCTTGAAGAAATGTCACATGACTAAATCAACTTCCTTAGTGCCTATTAGTTCTAAGATGGTTGACAAGACTAAATCATTAGAATTTCCTGGAAATACATCAAACATTATTCAGAACGATTTACATATTGAGATGGAAGATAAGAATGGTGTTGTTGAAGACATTTTGAGTCCCATTGAACGACGGGTTATGGATTGGCATTTTGCTCACCTGGAATATGGATGTGCTGCTCCATTAAAGGATGTTTCTCTTCTTCATTGGAATCAAGATGATGTATATGGAGGATTTGGTGGTGCTCATTGTATGGTAAAGGGAGGTTTTAGCAATATTACTGAAACCTTGGGTAAAGGGCTGACAGTGCATCTGAACCATGTGGTGACTGAAATAATGTATAACAGTAAGGAAACCAGCACTGGCTCGAAGAAAAATGAAGTTAAAGTATCAACATCTGGTGGTAGTCAATTTGTAGGGGATATGGTTTTAGTTACTGTGCCGCTTGGTTGCCTAAAGGCAAATAGCATTAAGTTTTCTCCAGCTTTACCTGACTGGAAGCAAACCTCTATCCAACGCTTAGGTTTTGGAATACTGAATAAAGTAGTGCTAGAGTTTTCAGAAGTGTTCTGGGATGATAATGTAGATTATTTTGGGGCAACTGCAGAAGAAACATGCCACAGGGGGCAGTATTTTATGTTCTGGAATGTAAAAAAAACTGTAGGTGCTCCTGTTCTTATAGCACTGGTTGCTGGCAGGGCGGCTGTAGAGGGTCAAGATACCAGTACATCAGATCACGTAAGTCAAGCTTTAATGATCCTCCGCAAGTTATTTAGTGAGAAATATGTACCAGATCCTGTTGCATCAGTCGTCACAAATTGGGGCATGGATCCTTTTAGCAAGGGAGCTTATTCTTATGTTGCCGTTGGAGCTTCCGGAGAGGATTATGATATTCTGGGAAGGCCAGTTGCAAATTGTGTTTTTTTTGCTGGTGAAGCCACTTGCAAAGAATATCCAGACACTGTTGGTGGAGCAATGTTGAGTGGACTTAGAGAGGCAGTACGTATAATAGATATCTTTAGAACTGGAAATGATTATATATCTGAAGCCGAGGCAATGGCAGCAGCACAAAGGCAAGCAGAGAGTAAAAGAAACGAAGTCAGAGATTTCATAAAGAGATTGGATACCTTTAAACTTTCAAATGGACTTGTCAGAAACTCTTTTGGTGGCATAAGTCCTTTATTTACCAAAGACATCTTGCTTCAAGATATGTTCTGCAATGCAAAAACTACAGCTGGGAGGCTGCATCTTGCCAAAGAGTTATTGCATCTTCCTGTTGAATCTCTTAAGTCTTTTTATGGGACAAAAGAAGGCTTAGCTATACTCAATTCATGGATACGAGTAAGTTGATGTTTCTTTTTGTATCATTATTTTATTTGATGCATATCTTCATTACTTTATTGATTTGGGTTGTTTGTTTTAAACTTTTAATAAGACCCAATGTCGCAAATGGGTTCTTTTATGATTGTTTACTTGCATATTTATAGATGTAATGTAATATATATCAAGTGTTTAGGAATTAGGGTGACCACTATGATTGACCTTGGGTTTGGTTTAATAACAAAATGTTAGAAATTCAGCATCTTAATATTATATTATTTTTATTTATTTATTCGAGGCAGCTCGCTCAATTGGTTTCATAAACTGAGTTCGGTTTATCAGATTATTTTCTATGAATATTGCACACTTCAAGTTTATCGTACATTAGGTTGACTTTGATAATCAATAATTTAATATGTCATCATATTTTCACCAAAGGGTTTTACCCTTCCATTGTTTGATCCTTTATTGATTGTTACCTTCGGTTGGTCAGAATTATGTAACTAGAAGTTTGACTGTTTGAGTATTCCATTTTCCAATAAGGTATCACTGTATTGAGCTGTATTATTTTTATTTGTATTTTGTAAATGATCACTATTTAACAAAATGCTGCCAATGGATGTTTTGGTCAATTTTTCCCTACTTTCACACTTGTTTGTTTATCATATTTGCATTTAAATGTAATGCTTCTTTAACAGGATTCACTTGGAAAGGATGCAACTCATCTTCTAAGACATTGTGTTCGTTTGCTTGTAATCGTGTCAACAGATTTGCTAGCTGTTCGCTTATCTGGTACTATCTAGTCATTCTACTTTTATTTATTTTGGATACCTCTAAATCTCTAATTATATATAGAGAGCTAGGATCATATGTAATTGGGTTGTGTGTAACCCTTTCATTTAGACTGCATATTCATATGGGGATGCACACTCCTTAGGATATAGGACATGACAGATATGTGCGACTATATGTTCCTATGTAAATATGAGGTCCAGATGAAAGAGTTATACCTGAAATCCTGAACCATTCTCTCTCTCTATAATTTATTACCTATATCAAAGTTTTACATGTGAATAAGTAAATATGGCCACTCATTGTTTAACTATAGTTGGATAATTATGATTTGAAATCAAATTTTCTTTAAAGTTTATTTGTCATTTTTTAGGTATTGGAAAGACTGTAAAGGATAAAGTATGTGTGCACACCAGCCGAGATATTCGAGCTATAGCAAGCCAACTTGTTAATGTGTGGATTGAGGTATTTCGTAAGGAAAAATCTGGTAATAGTGTACTCAAATTGTTAAGACAAACCAATGCCTCAGATTCTTCAAAGCATAAGTCTCAAGATCATATTGCTGGGAAACCACCTCTGAGCATAGACAATGAAGCATCAGATAAAAAAGGATCCACCTCACTTTCTAATATCAAGAAGAAAGCTGACAAATCTTTTCTCACTTCACCAGGCTCTAAAAGTAATAAGTATAGCTTGGATAATGAGGCAAATGTAATGTCTGCTGAAGAAAATGCTGCCTTTGCTGCTGCTGAAGCTGCCCATGCTGCTGCTCTTGCAGCTGCCGAGGTTTGTTGATTTCTTCATTTATTACTTAAAATTTCATGTTCTACTCTAATTTTTTTTCTCTAATTTTTTTTATCTATTTACATTATCGTTTTCAAATTTGTTTGAAGGCATATGCATCTTCTGAAGCTGGTCGTGCTTTGTGTGAGCTTCCCAAGATACCATCATTTCATAAGTTTGCTAGACGTGAACATGTGCATGCAGATGATTTAGATCCAAGGAGGAAATGGTCAGGCGAAATACTAGGACGACAAGATTGTTTATCTGAAATAGATTCCAAAAACCACCGAGTTAGAGATTGGTCTATTGAATTTCCTGCTGTCAGAGATAATCCCGATTGTTCAAAAAATCCTACCGATAGTAGTTATATTAGTTGGGGTGATCCTAGTGAGGTTGCTTATCCCACCAATCTAAAAGAGCGTTCTGCTGAGAGTGGAGCTGTGGATGGTAGGTTGAAAAAAGCATGGGTTGATGTTGATGCAGCTGATGTTGGTGGTATAAAGGATCATACTGCCATTGAAAGATGGCAATCTGAAGCAATGGATGCAGGTGCCAATTTTTTCCATTCTATGAATTTGTACGATGAGGAATATTCGACCGGGGCAGTCAATTCACCCAAAGAAAAGCATCAAAGGCCACAAGGAGGAAGTTGTGCGTCACAAGCTGCAGAAAGTGTTTCACTTTCAGAAGGTCAACCAAGAGGAGCATCACGAATAAAACAGGGTGTTGTAGATTATGTTGCTTCACTGCTTATGCCGTTGTATAAAACAAGGAAGATTGACAAGGAAGGATACAAGTCAATAATGAAGAAAACTGCAAACAAGGTAAAAACTAGAAATAATTATGCATTCATTGCACCTAAGTCATAGTTTTTTCCACTCTATGCATTATTGTGCTTCTTTCATATTCATTCTATTTTATTGTGCTTCTTTGTCACCTTTTTTTTAATTTATCTATGGGAGTTTGAAGTAATACTTGTTTCCAATTATTTTCGAATGTGGATATTCATTTTAATGTTTAAAAAAGGACTTAAACTGTCCTACCTATTGTGATGATGAAACTGAATGGATTAGAGTATGTGAACCGAAATGAGAATGGCAATACCAATTGTATTTGTATTGAACCCCAGCCTATAGTTTATATAGGCTGAGAATAACAGAAAACGTTACCACTACCTTAGGTAGTGGAACCGTTACAAAGTTAATTACAGAAAATAAATGCTAAAAATAACCAGGACTAATAACTAACTACAGCTAATTAGTTAATTACAGAAACTAATTCTATTCACTTTAACAGTCCCCCACAAACTTATGTGATTGTAAACATAAGTTTGGGTTGCAACTTCATGAAAAATGTGGGTCTTAGAGGCTTGGTCAGGATATCAGCCAGCTTCCTTTCACCCTCTACATGCAACACCTGTAATGAACCCATCTCAGTTCTTTCTTTAATGAAGTTGAAGTCGATGGCAGTATGTTTCATTTTAGTGTGACATACTGGATTCTGAGCTATGAACGTAGCACTTAGATTGTCGCAGTACAACTTCATAGGCAATGGAACCTCCACTCCCAATTCTGTAAGTAATGCTCTCACGGCCTCAACATGTTCTACTGTGGTGCCTACAACTCTATATTCTGCCTCTGTGGTGGATCTAGACACTGTAGTTTGCTTAGTTGATGCCCAAGCAACTAAAGTTCCACCTATGAAAATCAAGAAACCAGTCTGACTTTTTCTATCACTTATATCTCCTGCCCAATCTGCATCTGAGTATGCTGTAATAGAAAAATCAGTGGTTTTTCTCAATATTATACCAGTGTCTTGTGTTCCAGATAGATATCTTAATAATTTCTTGACTGCCACCCAATGAGTCTTAGTTGGATCTGCAAGGAACTGAGAGAGTTTATTCACTGCAAATTGTATATCTGGCCTGGTCAGAGCTAAATACTGTAGTGTGCCAATAATTCTCTTGTATTCACCGTGATTTGATACTGGTTCATCTTCTTTAAAAAGATCTTTTAAGTCTCCCATAGGAGTGCTTGAGGGTTTGAGATGCTCAAACTTGCAACTCCTCAACAGATTACACAAATACTGTTGCTGTGAGAGAAAAAGACCTTCTTCGACTGGTTTAACTGAAATGCCCAGAAAATAATTCAGATCTCCAAGTTCCCTCAAAGTGAACTCATCACTCATCTTCTTAATGATATTAGTCACTGTCTCCTTATCTGATCCAGTGATGACAATATCATCCACATACACAAATAAATATGCCTTGCTCTCTCCATGAATAAGGATAAACAAGGATGGATCTGTGGAACACTCCTTGAAATGAATGGACACCAAGAAATCCCTGAGTCTTCTATACCACATTCTTGGAGATTGTTTGAGACCATATAGTGACTTCTGCAACAAACACACATGATCTGGAAGCTCTGGATCAATGAAACCAGCAGGTTGTGACACCACAATCCTCTCATCTAGCTTTCCATGTAAAAATGCGTTGGAAATGTCTAATTGCTTCAAATCCCAGCCATTAGAGATTGCCAATGTTAACACAATCCTTATGGAGTTAGCTTTCACAACCGGGCTAAAAGTGTGTGTGTAATCCGAACCCTCAATCTGCCTCATGCCATTTGCCACTAGCCTAGCCTTGAACCTTTCGACAGTGCCATCATCCTTAGATTTTACTTTGAACACCCATTTGGTATTAATTATGTTATCATTGGGTGATCTGGGAATGAGCTTCCATGTCTGATTCTTTATTAGCGCATTAAACTCTTCTTGCATTGCTTGTTTCCATTGAGGAACCTCAAGAGCGAATTTTGTAGACCTTGGAGCTGGGATCTTGCTAGCTTCCACAGAGAGATTGAATTTCGGATTATATTTCAGGGATTTAACAATCCCACTGGCTGCCCTGGTATGTCTCATACTTACTTCTGGAATCTCATCCTCATCTCCACTGTCAGAAGGAGTCGGAGAAGGGTTATACTCTGAACCGGACACAATAGGAGAGCCTTCCAAGGAGGGAGCAATGGTCTGATTGAGTGAAGGAACCCCCAAAATATTCTGACTTGACGAGCTCGGATCTGTGGAGGGACTAAGGACTATATCCTTGTCGGATGTCGAATGACTCTCCCTACTTATGATGGGAGGCTCCCCCTCGACGGTCATCGGAGAAGAGATTTCGTCGGAGATTTCCACATTTTTACCCGAGTTTTCCTCAACTGCCGGTCGAACTTCGTTTGAAGTTGGTTCAACCGAGACTGAAACCGGTTCAACCGAATCTGAGCCGCAATTATACCCTCCAGGAGCTTGTTCTACCACTCTCATGTCCACTGTTACCATGGGATGTTGTTCATTCTGTGATGAGCTCTCCCTGAGATATTTGCTCAACGAAAAATCACCTTCGACAAACGTAACATCTCTTGAAGTGTAGATTCGTGATTCAACTGGATCGAAACAAAGATAACCATCTTGATTACTTAGATAGCCAAGGAATATGCAAGCTTTTGACTTAGGAGACAGCTTGTTTTCCCTGTAATCTCTCAACCAAGGGTAGCATTTTGAGCCAAAGACTCTTAGCTTATGGTAATTCGGAGCAACCTGACTTAAAACCTCCATAGGTGACAATTCCCCCAATGTCTGTGAAGGATTCAAGTTGTATAGGAAACCTGCTGTTAGGACTGCAAAAGACCAGAATTTATCAGGCAAAGAACAGAAATCCAATAAGGTTACAGCAGTGTCTATAATATGCCTATGCCGCCTCTCTACTGATCCCATCTGTTGGTGGCTGTATGGAACTGAAAATCTGTGCTGAATTCCCAATGTAGAGAGATGCTTGGAGAGTTTCTTGAACTCCAGAGCATTATCAGTTTGTAGTTGCTTTATAGGGTGACCACATTGAAGCTCAACCATTTTCCTGAACCTTTCAAATACTTCTGTAACCTGAGATTTATTTGTCAGCAAATATATCCAATTGTAGCCACTGTAAGCGTCTACAAAATTAATGAAATATTTGAATCCATCCATAGAATAAACTGGAGAGGGACCCCAAATATCCGCATATATTAATTCCAAAGGGCAGTTGTACACGGATTTTGTAGTTTTATGTGGAAGAGCATGTGACTTGCCAATGTGACATGACTCACAATCAACTACTTTATTACAATTGGAATTAATACTACGTACCCCTCCGAATTAAAGCTAAAACAGATCTGAAATTCAGATGCCCCAGGCGGCAGTGCCAAACTTCACTTGAAACTTTGGACCTCTCCACCATAGAAGCCTCCAAAGGCTGTTTTATTGAAAAAGAAATTGGATAAAAACCATCTTCCTCCTGATCCACAGCAAGTACCCTCCTAGTTTTTCGATCCCTGACCGTGGCTTTCTGTTCATCAAATTCCACAGACACATGATTATCCTTGCAAAAGTTTTTAACAGAAACTAGATTTCTATTTGCATCAGGTACAACTAACACATCTTTCAACACAAAATTAGAACTCTGATGTGTGAAAATAGCATCACCACAGTGAGTGATCTCCATACCTTCTCCATTCGCTGTCCTCATACAATCAGATCTTGTGTATGGCCTAATAGAGTGAAGATTATTACCTGATTGAGTCACACTAGCAGTAGCAGCTGTGTCGTGATACCATCGGGCATTGCCTCCATAACCAGTGCTGATCATGTTGACCGAAGACTCTTTGCTAGTGTTCTCATAAGGACCATTTGGAGACAAGGTTCTGCGATGATCCGGAGGGTATTTGCTAAGGTTAATCCTGTTGTAGCAATTCTTCGCAGAATGTCCTTTCTTAGAGCAAATTTGACACCATAGATCTCTTCCACCAGATCTGGAAGATCCAACAGCAGCTCTTCCCACAGTATTAACCTCAGGGTTGGGAACAACTACAATATCTGGTTTATGAAAGTCATATTGTGATCAAACCTTGTTGTGATCGAAGTCTTGAATGCATGAAATTCAGATCCAAGACCACCCAGAGCAATGAGAATTATCTGAGAATCCTTCGTCTTCTCACCGGCACATGCTAACTGATCTCTCATCAGTGTGATCTTTTTCAGATATTCGATCACAGATAAATTCTCCTTCCTGATTGATTGAAGACTGTGCCTCAGGAGCAGCAACCTGGTCTCAGATCCAGAAGCAAATAGGGATTGCAGCGCATCCCATACTTGTGCGGATGTATCGAGGGCAGCAACCTGAGGCATTATCGTTGGAGATAATGAGGTGTAGATCCAGTTCTTGATCAACGAATCCTGCTGTTCCTTGAGGGAATCGGCTGTGATAGAAACCTTCTCCTGAATGTATTTGGTCAGTCCATGACCCTTCAGCATCGTCAGAAACTGAGAATTCCAGCTGAAGAAATTAGTGCCGTCGAATACCGGACACTTGGAAATCTTGATCTTCGTTACCGTGAACGAAGACTGCGACAGAAGGGTGCCATCCTCGGGAGCAGCGGAAGTAGAATCGGTGACATTGGCTGATGATACCATATTGTGATGATGAAACTGAATGGATTAGAGTATGTGAACCGAAATGAGAATGGCAATACCAATTGTATTTGTATTGAACCCCAGCCTATAGTTTATATAGGCTGAGAATAACAGAAAACGTTACCACTACCTTAGGTAGTGGAACCGTTACAAAGTTAATTACAGAAAATAAATGCTAAAAATAACTAGGGCTAATAACTAACTACAGCTAATTAGTTAATTACAGAAACTAATTCTATTCACTTTAACACTACCATGATTAAAATTTAGTTATAGAAGCTGTAGACTTTGATTACGAAGGTTAAATTTCATTTGCAGAATGAAGTGGGTTATGCCCAGGTAACAAATGTACAATATGGATGAGAGATGAGCTAGCTCGTTATCCTATCCTTGTGTGGCTTCCCTGGTTAAGTTGCTACTGCAAGATGACTCAAGGAATTGGAATAAAACAAAATGGGAAAATTAAGCCTAGAGGTTGCTAGTGGGGCTTAGATGGTTGTATCATAGCTGTTAAGGAATAAGGATGATTCCTGTTTTTTTCTACTTTTTATGTATTGTAAATAGTTAAATACTGGAAAAGGCCTACTTCATTACCCTAATGAAATTTTAATCCTTATCATTTTTTTGCAACTTTTCAATATGATTTCTTATATGTACATGTCTAATATTTGGATTTTATCAGGTTATGGAACAATGTACGGTAGCAGAGAAAGTGATGACTGTTTTAGAGTTTCTTGATTCGAAGCGAAAGAATAAGGTCAGTTCTTTGTAAAGTTTCTGATGCATAGTTTTGACTTTTGAAAGGGTCACTTAAACACGCTAAAGCTCTCTTGGAGGAGCGTTTTTACTTAAGTGGGTAATCGGGCGGGTTTGGGTATAGATCTGCCCGATTACCCAATTACACCTATTTTTTAATAATATTTTCACCTAATATACTTTTTTCTTTCTATTCCTCTATTCTAACTTAAAAACTCTTACCCCCACTTTCAGATTTTAGTTGGATTTAATTTAATTTGTATGGATTAAATCTTTATTGTTCTATTACATGTGATTTTATACTTTTATAAGTTTTTTTCTTTTTCAATAGGCTGCTTCAAAAAAAAATCTATAGGTTTTGTGTATTTATATAGGATTATATCTATTTTCACAGGATATTACTAAAATACCCCTGGCTCTGTAAGCGCGTTTACAGCTCCCAAAGCGAAAAAGCACTTCCTGAAAAGTGGAAGCGTTTTTTGCTTTTTTGAACTATGATATGATGTTTGAACTATAAATGCAAATCTAATTTCATATAAAATAGAAAATGAATTTATTTTTTATATCTTGTCAATAAAATCTATATAAATATGAATATACTGATTATAGTATCTTTCGTTAGAAGAATACAATAGGTTTAAAAATAACATATATTTTAGATAGCCTTTAGTTTATAAAAAAAGTTATAAATTACTTTTTCAATTTTTCAATGATATTCTTTTTAATAGGATGTTATGCTTCTGTCAGACCGTCACTAGTATTTTTTGAACATTTTTTTGCAGATACGTGCATTTGTTGACAAGTTAATAGAGAGGCACCTTGCTACTCATTCAAATATCCAACCTTGATTATTCAACAGCTTGAGGCACATCTGTATTCTGTATATAATATAGTACACGAAGCTCATGAATATTTCGAAGTTGCAAAATTCTTTTCTATAATGATGAAAATAGGATTCCAGAAGCTTGCTACTGACTTACTGTGGAAGACCTAAATCTCTCTATCAGCGTTCAATTTTCATGAT
This sequence comes from Zostera marina, assembly GCA_001185155.1. Lineage (NCBI taxonomy): Eukaryota > Viridiplantae > Streptophyta > Magnoliopsida > Alismatales > Zosteraceae > Zostera > Zostera marina. Next base: position 406,331 of record LFYR01001858.1, read on the forward strand.
CAGGGTTCAATCATTCAAGTACAGTTAGAGCTGTTGGAGGGTAAAAGATGAAATTTCTTCATATTTGCCATTGAATACATTTTAAAGAAGTATTCGATGCAGACAATGAAAGCCCTATTTATTACGGACCTTGAACTTCAGTTAACATCATTAACAAGTTCACAAATGAAACAGGATGACAAGCAAATATTTTTCGCATGTGCAGATGACTGGATAAAATATCAAAAGGAATTTGGACAATCCAATTTCAATATCAGATTGTCTGACGATGTGTTTTTCTTGTTAAAATTACAAATCATTAAGTTGTATTTTTTGAGGCCACAAGTTAACAAATTCTTTTTCAGATATCCCATAGACAGGATGGTAGATCATTCTCTTCTTTTGTCTTTTCTATACATTTTAGGTTCTTTCTGAAATAGGTTAATAAGTTAGTTACTTGGTTTTGAATTCTAGGATGCACCTAACGAGTTGTTTGGCAATTGCCAGACTCAAAAGGTCAATCTTCAATCTTTTGTTATTTTTTAATTGTTTTATAGGGTTTTCACCAATCAGTCAACCCTATAATTATTCTAATTTCCAAATACAAAATGTTTTTCTTCTTTAAGCATGCAATGCAGTGAAATACTGATGAGAATTTCAAATGAGAAACACTGAGTTAAAAGGTATTCAATTTATTTTTTGTATGATGAAAGAGTGAATTGAGGCATTTCTTAACAGAATAATGCCCCTCTAGCTGTTTATATATGTGATTTGATTCTACATACCTATGTTTAAGTCTATTTTTATCTTCATGCTAATTGTGATATTTCGAATATGTGCCACCAAGAAAGATTTGACCGACCTCTCATGTCATTATTTGGATACCATTTCTAATTCCCAATGTTTATATTTTGTTTGAATGATTAACATTTCTTTTTACAATGGCTTACAATACATGATATAATATGAAAAACTATTAGAATGCCATGTTAATATCCAATGGTTTGGCAATTGCGGCATATGTATTATGGAAGTTTCAAATCATTTTCTAATATATTGTGGTTTTCACAGGTAATCATTTTAGGTCACATTTCACACAGCAACTGTGCAGAGATCGCTGGAACATATATGTAAGGCAAGAATAATCTGTACATATCCAGCATCATTCACATATATCTGTTGAATCCTATAGGGTTAACTCTGAGTGAGACCTGATGTTTTGTTAAGATTTGAGTATGACGTACTCTTTATTAGCCATAATTTTTCCTTTAGATTCAGTAATTCTGCGACTTATGTCCTTCACATAATGATCCATATTGCCTGATATTGTCTTTGTACCATCTGTGATTTATTTCCAGTAGCTTTTTATATTATTCTGGCATTCTTTTTTATCCCTAGGAAATGAATGTTTACCAAATATTTGTTTACAATCTTCTACATATATGTTTTCTCAGCATTTTACCAATGAAACATTGAGAATCTGCAGAAAAATAGTGGTGTTGGCTTGTTGGGTGAGTCGTATACCTTATTGCTTCATATTTATTATTATTATTTTTGCAAAAAAAAAACTTCTTTTCGAAGTTAAAACCTTTTGATGATTTACAGAGTTCGCTTAATTTATTAAGTAAATTTGAATAGGGTAATACCGTAATACTCATTAAGAATAAAATTCATGTTTTCATTTAAATTTTTAGTTAATAAGATCACTTGAACTATCCTTCATTCCTACTATTTTATATAAAAATATATTATTATATATTATTAATTGGGTATATTTTCTTTAAAATTATTGCATATTTGCATTTATTTAAATCTTCATCTGTTTCGTTTTTTTAGCTTTTACATTTTTCATTTATTTGCATATATTTATATTTTTGTTAATAAATATTTTGTAATGAATTTTCAGTTTTTGACACCAACTCAAAAGATAGCTTTCTTATAAAATGTTTGTTATAATGCTAAAAAATTAAATGAGGTTATGAATTCTATTTTCCTTTCTAATCTATTCATTTTGTGTTTAAAAAAATAATTATTTCAACTGCTTGTTGTATAAGCTTTTAAAATTCATGAGATCCTGTGAACTATATATATTAAACAAATCATAAGTATGGAGTATCTATATTAATTCATACTTAAATGGTAATCATTTTCACAATGTTTATATTTCTATGACTTTACGGTATATAAATATGTAGAGAGTGAAATTTTGTGTGAATATGCTCTACATATTGTGTGAAATTACAATGCTCTAAGGACTAGGAAATTTGTGTGAAATTTGTTTATATAAATATGCTCTAAGGACTAGGAAAAATATTTCACACAACTCTCTACACAGATATCAAATTGTCAGGTAAAGGTTGTTCTTCTGAATTCCTTGAAAGAAATTGACGACATGCATGGAATACCGCCGAGTGAAATCCTGATGGATTATCTATGAACACAAAGTGGCCGGCCTGTAGTAATTCAAACAAAAACAACGCTTGAAAAATTGAATGTTACTTTTTTTTAAAAGCAAAATTGACATAATTATCAGTATTATTTCTAATGTTGGGGCTTGGATTGCCTGCTGTTAGCCTCACTTTCTTGACACATATGGTGTGAAAGGAATAAGAGATTAAAACAACATACCTTGAGGTCTTTAGAATTTGTAAGTAGAGAAATCATTAAAGATGAGATGATACTTTTGGTCCACTAGGGCGGCTCAAGAATAACATCAATAGACACGGCCCAGTGCCATAGCCTAGGAAAGGCCCAGGACCCTATACGGACCCGACATGAGGAGATGGGAACATCCCTAGATCTGACTTGATTGTTGCTCAGGTCCGGTCCACCACGATAACCCAGGAACATCGAGGCTGGACACCGGAGGACAACTGAGATCTTATTAATATTGCCTACCTCAATGGAAGAGACACGTTATCCTACCTATATAGTCTAGACTATAGTGTGTGTGTGTGTGAGAGAGAGAGAGAGGAAGAAACTCTAAACCGATCGTATAGGACAACATTTCAGCCATACGGCATCAGGATCGATGTGAACATTGTTTATGATGTCACAACATATATGAAGTTCAATCTTACTCAGATTGAAATTTAAGCCATAAGTCTATGAGAGCCCAACTTCTTGAGACACCAGTCACTGGCTAGTTAGTAATAGTTATACAAGAGAGCGACAATGATTTTACATGCTTTTTATTTATATATTTATATCCTATGTATATGCATTTTCCTACATATGTAATCTTAAACTCTGTCCTACCCTACCCTAATTCATCAAAAAAAATCCAACTAATATCATTAAATTATTGAATATCACGTATCACTCGGCACTGTGGGGGGGGGACTTGAATAGTCATCACTCAGTTACACAAAAACTCAAGCAAGCCTCTCAGATGGAGATTGTAATTTGTAAGTGAAGGGATTCTCACTGAGCTCTAAATTTCCTCTCTTTATTTTAACAGTAGTAATGTATTGTGTGTTCTTGTAAAGTTAATATAATTTATCACTTTCAAAACTGTTGGTACCGAGGCCCGTCCAGATGGACCACGGGTCGAACAGGCTACATGCCCCTCGCCCGTGCAGCGGGCCTACAAAAAAAATCTAACTAATATCAAACATTATTTGTTATCTAAATACTCAATGATAACTTTATTATCAAATTTTAGTTGTTAAACTATAATTAGCACAACCTGACCTCACTGAGGCTTTCTAACTGATAAAAGTTCGATACTTTCTAGCATGTATAAATATATAATACATGTAATCTAATCGATATAATGAGCATTAGTATGTGAGAACCTGATTGAGTTAGTTGGCAAAAAAATTGATTTGAGGAATAAACAGAACTACATCCTCTTTTGATGTCTTCTACTATATAATCATGTATCAAAACTTAAAAAGTTATCGATCATAAGAGAAAAAGATGAATAATACCTTTGGAACCCTAATAATTTCACATGGGACATTCATGTCTTTGCGAGCTTGCTCTGCACCTTGGTAATTCATCCAATCTTCCTGACCATATATAAAAGTAGTCGGGACTTTCCATTCTGATGCACTGAAATTAACAAAATGGCAACATGATTCAAAATTTCGACCCCTTTTCTTCAAAAAATATTCATATGTACAAACAAGCAGTATGCACTAAAAAATATCCATAGGTACGTGCAATGCATCAAAAAAATATGAACTTTATCTGTGTATTTATTGTGATTGAATATTGTAATTGATTTGAATTAATATCATAATTGATCTTGCTCTGTAATATCATTGTGATTGGAAAATTGTGTAAAGAAAATTGAGAATAATTAGGAAGCTAGTGTTCTCAACCACTTGATATAGTAATCTAAATATCTTCTTATTGGATACAAAAAAAATTGGAAATTTAAATTTCATGGACATTAATTATTACACCAATATATTTTTTTCTACCACATTTGCAAAATTATATAAATTATGAAGCTATGTAATAATGATGATGATAAATTGTATCCAACCTGTGTAGAAGGGGCTTTCGTGCATACGCTGCAAAACTAAATATATATTTCAAGCAAAACTCCCCACTACCTTTTGCTGCCAGTGTGTGATAAGTGTAATCTTCAATCAGATATGAGGAATACAAATGATTAGACATTTAGACTTCAGATAGTGCTAAAATCATCAAGAGCAATGTGATGTAAAGATGCATACCTGCAAGCAATTTGGATTCTTCTTCAGTCAGCAAATCACCTTGAGAATATGAACCAAATCTCGCACTTGTATACTTCCGTACAATATTTGGACCCCAAGGGCCTAGGCCTCTGTATCGTTAACAGATTAATGAGAGAAAAATCTATTTTTATAAATCTCTCAAATCCGTTTTTATATTCCAGAGATATTGTGTTTAATTGAGTTAATCGAATGGACTATGTTTATGAATTATGAATAGCAATCGGAATTGTCCAGTAGTAACTAGTAATTAAAGTAATTTATGCTTTACTTTTAGTTATAAAAACTAATTTCCAGTAACCTCTTACCTAATGATCTTTTGTGGAGTCATATTTGACTCCCAAAAATGGTTTACTATGGCTCCCTTCCATGAAGCCTTAAATCGAACCAGATTTTCTGGCATTGAATCTGATGTTGAAAAACCAGCAGGACCGACTAAAATTAAACGTTTGATATGCTCAGGATGCTGCAACAATCAACAGAACAGTTAATCATTTATTTTGTAAGTGTTGAACTTTACATTTAGAATAAAAAAAACAAAGCTAACTAGAACTCTAGAAATTAAACAAAGTACTATGAAGAAAATACAATATGCAATATGAACTGATATTTTGAGAGGATATTGTTTTTACATGCATAAGTTATAACTCCAAACAGTTATAAGTTATAACTCCTGAAATTACAATAACCTTTTGACAAATAATATTCGCTGGAACCATCATACCAATTCTGACTCCAGAGAATATTTGAGAATGTTTTGGCGATCTCTGGCAAGCATGGGTCGGTATGATAACAAATAACAATCCCTCATTTTCCTCTGTTTAGAAAGACACGTGGGATACGTTCCTTCTGGATTGATTATCCAATGGTAATTTAGATGGAGAATTATGGTACTTCATATGGGATAAATAAATTCTTCTTTTGCAGTTGGAGATATGTGGGGGAAATTACCCACCAAAGCAATGTTAGCTGCTAGAGAGACCCTCAGCTGGACAAGAAGTTTGCACTTTGGAAGAGTAAGGATGAAGAAGACATCAACTATATTTTTTCTTATCGCTCATACTCAGCAGATATGGAATGATTCTGATTATGTTACTTCAATGGGTAACTGGATCTCAAGAAACAGAGTACCGACCATCATCACAGTGCATCAGAGCAGAGAGAATATCTTCACTCAGAAATCTGCAGTTTGGACTCTCCATTGGCTGGTCTTCCAGATTTCTGTGTGGTATGTTTGGAGAGAAATGTATTGTGATTTGCAAGGAGGTAGAACTATGGAAGTACTCTGGTAATCTTTAACTCTGGCAAATTGAAGTGCAATTAAGATTTTATCTCCCTAATTCCTTGTCAGGACCCCTTGATTACTTACTTATCTAGTTACTAGTTTTACTTTTAAGTTTTAACCATATGGTTTATAATTATAAGCATGGTTGTATAAGTAGTCATAGAATTAGTTGCTGTAAAAATTTACCGTTGATAGGTTTTTAATTGTTTCATCAATGAAAAAAGACCTTTAAAAAATAATTTGAAGATCATAAATAAGTGATGCTTAAACAAATGAAAGTATTGTTATACCTTTAGAGCATATTTCGCTGCAACATAACCACCAAAAGAATGACCAAGTAAAATAAAATCACTTAGATTCTTTGCTTTGCGCCACTCCTCAAATGAATCAATAAACCATGCCTCAGTTTCTGCGTGACAATAAGTTGAAGCTTGAAACCCTTATTATTCATTGTTAAGATTCTCTTTCAATCGCCAGATTATAATTAAATTGGCCTTATGAGATTTATGGAAAATGATCATAAGATGGCAACACATGCAAAAAAGATCATTGCAAAAGAATATGCAAGAAACGATTAGAAGTGGTTAAATATAGAGCTAATAACTAAATATTGTTCCTTGAGTAAAATACAGGAATCTTTTTTATTGAATCCAAAAATTATGAAAACATCTGAAACAGTATTGCACCTACGCATCGCATCGATGATTAGATTTGAAGAGTTTTATGCAAGGGCAGTGGGAGAATGGTAATAATTAATTACAAAAAAAACAAGCACATTGGTTTCAGAAAAAAGCAAACAAGATTAAAGCTGAAATATAAATTGGTTTCCATATCTCATGGGATCAGTGTCTACTTGCCTTTAGTATAGTATGTGCATAGTAGAAAGTAAAATAATATCCAGATTAAATAGGAAACGGAAATAGAAATAAGACTTATTAGTACAGATATAAATGCAAACTATTTAAAGAAGAACTATGTTTAAGATGAAAAGATAATACAGAAATATGAAATTAAAGGAAAATATATAGATTCACCAAAACACCAACCTTCAGTACTTTTACATGTAAAATCTGGGCGACTTGATCCTCCCCAGCTGCCAACAATAAGAATACAGATAGGAGACTTACAAATTACAACTGATAAAAGAAAGAAAGATACAAGATGATTCCCAAATCATGAAAAATAAAAATTGTGTCCACCAACTGACCTGACCTACTAATGAAACACCCAATTTGATGGGAAAATACTAATTTTCATACAAAAGCTTACCTAAAAACACTAATAACCAGAAAATTTCTCTACATATATTTGGTAAGTAAGATATAGCAATGTTACAGAGAAGACAACAGTAAAAATGAGAAAAATACAGAGAAGAAAGGAAAAAAAAACAAACCCAATCTGATCAATCGCGATAGTTCGAAAACGAGTAGAGAGAGCATCAAAATTTCTGAAAAAAAATCCTCCGGAAGCCCCATATCCATGAACCATGACAATAGTGGGAACATCTTCATGGCTGTTAAAAGTCACAGTATTGATGAATCTATGATCTTCACTAGAAGACCCAAACCATTTGGTCTGTGTGCCAGGTGGACCTGACCCTATATCCACTTGTTCCCGGACATATGAAGTTCTGCAAAACAAGCCAATTCCCAATATTAATTAACAAATCATTAAGACTCTATATAACTCATCAAATTCACGAATTGAAAATCTGAAATCAAATCCAGTAAACTATTTCTGTACGATTTAAAAAGAAAAAGAAAATTGAACGCACTTAAGGGTGGAAAGGAGACTTGTTTCAGAAGCAATAATGTGTTCTGTAGAGGTTGGGATCCATCGGAGAACGGAAGGCCACAGCGACGATTTCGCCGAAGACCCGACTGTGGCCACCCTTTCCGTTGTAATCGTCGAACGGTTCATCGTCCTCCCCTCCGTGTATTCGTCGTCGATCTCCGGGTGATCAATCCTTTCACGCTTAATTTCATCTGAAGAAGAATCGTACCGACTACCGACCCTGTTTTTATAACCACGAAGAAATATATGTTGACTTGACTTGTATTTTTAACAAATCAATTCAAAATCCATCACTCGATTTACTCATTCCAATTTCTCTATTTATTTTTATCTAAATCATATAATATATATTAATATCAGTATTTTATTAATTAAATATATAGAATTTACAAAATCCTTTATTATATAGTATTTAGGGCTGTAAATAAGGTTGTAAATAGGTCCGGTCTGACACGGCTGAGTTGGACTCAAACCCATGAACTTGGACCGGGTCCAATACTAAATTGTCTAGAATCCGAACCCGCTCAGACCCATAAAAATCCAGGTCTGAGCTGGGTCCAAAAAAAAAAAAAATTAAAAATATAAAAATACACAAAATATCACCGTATCCTGCGACACGCCCATCGTGAGGGTCCGATAGAAAGACATCACCACCATTTTGAAATCCAACTCGAGTTCCGGAATCGTAGTTCCGGATTCTGGAATTCCGGAACCTGCGGACCTCGTGGTTCGTGGGTTTCGGTGGAGGATCGCGGAGATTCTAGACCGGTGGAGGATGAACGCAGCGATTGGACGGTAGGATGTGGTGTCCGCATCGATACCTCACTGAAGGGGTACCGTCCCAAATATGCGCCCTATAAAAATAATTAATAAATTTTAGTAAAATAAATAAACAAATATTGGTGTATTTATATTAAACGTTTAAATTAATGATATGTTATACAATATATCTTAACTTACTAAAATATTAATATATATTTTTCTAACATTTAGAATAGCCGGGTCTGGCTATTCTGAACCCGGACCACTAAATGACCGGGTCCGGATCTGGCCACCCAGGTTTAAACCCTTTGGCGGGTCCGAAATTGGTCCCAGACCTCGGACGTCCCCAGATCAGATCCGAATATTTTTATGGATCAGACATTTTCCTTCTGGACCCGGACCAACTTAATGGGTCCGAGTCTGGGTCCAAGCCCGCCAGCCTAGACTTAGCCCATTTACAACCCTATATAGTATAAAGTGTTATAGAATTTTAAGGTTTTAGAATATTAAACGAATTCGGATTTGATATTTTTTATCTGGATATTATTCGAACGAATTCACATATTATTCGAATTTGAAAATCAGGATATCCAAACTGAATCTGCGAATTTATAGGCTCTTTTCATTTTCTCATTTATAGGCTCTTTTCTATCTTCAAGGTTATATTCGGACAACTAGACTTGTATATTTGACGGATTCAACTCGAACTGATATCCTTATTTGGATAATATCCGGATAATCTGAATTCGTCCGAACAGATAGAAAAATTCGAATCTGAATTTCGAAAATTTAAATTCGGATAACTTTTTACAAATGAATTCAGATTTTAATAACAGAGAAGATATTACAAAAATCTTAATCCCTGGTAATTTTTTACCATTTTTGGTATCCGAATACCAAATTCAAATTTGAATAAAATCGATACCAATACAAACAACTATGCTATTAAAAAAAAAGGTCAATATAAAGCATAGGCTCATAAAGTTCAAATTGCATCATAATTAAAAAAGTGAAAAGACGCATACGGTGGATATTCTCCGTATCATCCCTACCCTTTTCCTTCCTTCAAAAAGTGCAATAAATCTGAACACAAAAGTCAACTCTTCCGGCAATCATTCTCATTTTGGCTCAACAATCAACGAGATGGAGATAGAGGAGGAGATAGTACCGGCGGAGCCACAAACAAACAGTACTATCACGGAAGCCACAAGGTCCCAGTTGCACCAGCAACCGGTGTTTCGGTCAGAATCCGTGGTTTATGTAGCAGTAGGCAAGATGAAGTCAAGCATGGATGCTCTATCTTGGGTATTACGCCATGAAGTCGGTAATCATCCATCTTCCAAAGTCGTGTATCTGATCCATATCTTTCCGGAAGTTCGCCACATCCCAACTCCCTGTAAGCTTAGCTAGCTAGCTTATTCTTTAATTATTTCCGAATTGGATAAATCAGAACCATAATTATTTAAGCGTGCGCACAGTGGGAAATCTACCGAAGAATCAAGTGAATCCTGACCAAGTCGAAACACATATGATCACCGTCAGATCCAAGAGAAGAGAGCTCCTACAAAAATTCATCAACCTGTGTTATTCTGCAAAGGTAAACAGAAAAAAATAAGATTTTCCGACTGAAATCATGAAATCATGTAATCAAACCCTAATCCCAAATCCTTACATATAGGTGGAAGTGGACACAATCCTCATCGAGAGCGATGAGATTGCGAAAGCGATGTTAGAGTTGATCCCGGTGCTTGAGATTCCAATGCTCATCATCGGCGCGTCGAAGTCAAGCGCAAAGTACTACTATACTGATCAATTTAACTCATGAATTCTGATGAAATATTCCACCAGATTTTGACTATCGATCGATCTGTTTGATTTCTACGCAGGAAATTGAAGAAGACGGGAATGGGGGGAGGAGGAGGAGAAAAAGAGGAGGTGATGCTTAAAGGCGCACCTGATTACTGCAAGATGAAGGTAATAAGTGAGGGGAAAGAGGTACCAATTGCATCGGGAATATTAGATCGTACGTCAAAATCGCTTTCAAACGGAGATTCCGCCGGAGATTCCACAGGGTGTCGCTGCTTTCCGGGAATTGCTATATAGTAAATAGTGTAAATAATAAATCACACATTCACCATCCAATCGTCATCGATCTATAGTAATAAATGTGCATGGGATTTTTTTTAGGGTTTCGGCTTTTGACGATACAAAATCTTAATTCTTTACAATAATTTAAAACTATAATTAAATTTAATATAAATCAAATATATTATTTAAAAATTCTGACAGAGTGATACACTGATACGGTTACCATCAACGTCAAAAGATTCACCTTCTCCTTCAGTGGCGACGGCAGGGGAGGAGAGGGTGGTGGCGCTGGCGGAGGAGATAGTTGAGTGGTGGTGGTAGTGATCGAAGTATGGGGTGGTAGTGGCGGAGGAGGAATGACAAGGCGAGTGTGAGGAGGAGGAGGAGGTTTCCTTCGGTATATCTGCAACCGCCGACAATGGTTCCGTAATTTTCTTGGGAGATGACGGAGAAGTTTTCTGTAGTGCAAATTCAAGATTCCACAGAACATCACTCATCGATGGTCTATCGTTACCGTGGTGCGTCAGACATTTCATCGCCGTGTCTACAAATTTATCGAAACAGGCCGGGTTGATTTGACCTCCGATGTGTGGGTCGATGATCTCGTGGATTGTCCCTGTTCTTTCGCAGAGCATAACCCAGTCTCCCAGATTGGCTTGCTGCTTGGGTAGGGAAAGGTCCAAAGCCGGTCGGCCACATAACACCTCGCAGAGAACAACTCCGAAAGAGTACACGTCGGACTTCTCTGTCAGTTTCTTGCTTTTGAAGTATTCTGGATCTAAGTATCCGGAGCTTCCTTTCACCATCGTGCTGACGTTTTGATAGTTCGTCGGATTCATTGTCGACAGGCCGAAATCGGAGACCTTGCCTACCCAATTGTCGTCGACAAGGATATTGGTCGTCTTTACATCACGGTGGATTATGGTGTGCCTAGCGCCGGTGTGGAGATAGTGAAGTCCTCTCGCCGATCCGACGCAGATCTCAAGTCTCTGTTGCCAAGACATAGGTGGATTTTTTGTTTCGTACAAATGTTCTCTCAGCGTTCCATTAGCCATGTAATCATACACCAGGATCATCTCGGAACCCTCTTTGCAGTAACCGATCAACGATACTAGATACTGGTGCCGGATCTTTGAAACCATCTCGATCTCTGTTTCAAACTCTGTTGCTCCTTGCTCCGACAATGGATTCAACCTCTTGATAGCCACTTGGGTTTTACCGTCGATGATTCCTTTATACACCTTTCCGAATCCACCGATGCCGATCATCAGTGACTTGTCTAAATTTTGGGTAGCATGCTTGATCTCGGTGATGGTGAAGTGACGGGCGAGATTTGGCATGTTTCCAGAGATGTTGTTGGATACTACCGATGTCTGTGAATTTTCGGTGTAAAGAGATAACCAAGCAGGAGTCTTGCTCGACGAAAACCGACTATCATCATCGCAATCACGTTTCAACGCCTTCCATAGCTGAAGCAAGGCGATGAAGAATGCGAAGAACAATACGACGCTGATAAATGCAGACATTATAATACCTGCAAAATCTAATTGTCTCAGCGGCAACCTATGTTCCGATTTGGCCATCATTGGGGAAGGTATAGGATTAAACCCGGCAAGATTCCATTCGGCGTCGTTGATCTTAAACACTTCCAATCCGTTCAAGATAGCGTCCTGGAATTCCGGTTTTGAAATAGCAGAAGGGTGCAAACCAACCGACAGTCGCTCCTCACCGTTGCCGCCTCCACCATTACTGTCGGGAATATAGATTGAGTAGTCCTTGTACGTCGGCACGCCAATCATTCCCGTCCAACTAATCACATCCGCTGCTGTCACCGCCGTCTGGTTGTTAATGTAAATGTCAAACACTCTCTGGTTCGGCTTTGTGTACAACAACTCACAAAGATGAAATCTTACGACGTATGTGAACCCGGCGTCCACCTGAAACAGCCAAGTCAGATTATAGTTCATATTGATCTTAGCAATATGACCCATCGATCTGGCTGTCTTGTAAATAGATACCGGTGCGATGAACTCCGGTAAATTCGCCGGATAATTGATCGGCAGGGTGGTCGGAGCAGAGTACTCTACGCCGAACCCAGATCCGTAAATATAAAGGGAGTCGACCTGCCAAGTTCGAAAGAGACCAGAGTCTTTAACGGGTGACACATATTTTCCGCCGACGTTTAACCTGTACATCGTCTCAATCGCAGCTGATCCCACATTGATAGATTGGTCTTTGATCCCGACCATTTTCGCATAAGAACCATCGTTCACGTATCCCGGCATCGACATGATCTCGATTCCATTGACGAAAGCGTACGAGTCATTCGTTTCCGGCGAAGGTGTGAACGTGATCGCTCTTATTTCGGTATTCGACGGTGGGATAGAGAATTCCTTGACGATGTAAGCTTGACTGAGCGCCTTCGCGGTGATATAGGTGCTGAAGTTATGCAAAAGGGTGACACCTCCTTCGATTGAAACTCCAAATAGACCCTCGTCGGGAGGTAGATTTTCGTACTCCATTGGGTAGAAGTGGAGTCGGATGTAATGTCGGGTGTTACTTTTCACCGGAAACCTATAAGTTGATTCCGTCGAGAACACCATGGCAGTCATGTAGGGAACATCAGACGGAAGCGATGGATCTTGGAACTCGGCTTTGACAGGGAACGAATTTCCAGTGAAGATATGCGTATTGGTACCATTATCTCCCAACCACATCCTCCCATCGGAATCGACGGAGTCATCGTCTGAACCGCAGTTCAAGAAGATAAGGTCTTCCGGTACGTCGGATGTTGCAGGGACTACGAAGATGACCAGGGAGAAGAAAAAAATATATGTAATTTTGATCTCCATGGATCCGTTGATCAACAAACAAACTCCATGGATCAAAATAGAGCTTATCGATATTCTACATCACGGCAATCGTCGGAAATCGGAATGCATTTGCAGTATGTGTCCTCTCCTCCCCTGGATTTCGTGCCTTTTTCGTTTTTTAGTTCCTATAATAAAAAGGGCAGGATAGTCATTTTCTTACCCTTCTTTCTCTCTTTCTTTCTTTTCGTAGATAAGGTGGAAAACTGGAAATATGTTAAATCCACTACTACATCATCTCCACGTTTCCACTCCGTCGAGGATGAGTGCGAGATTCTTCCTCCCATCCATCTGTCCTCCAGTTCAAATCCGTCGTACCAGCATCTACTACTTCCGTCGTGAGACACCGTCAACGGTGGTGTTAAACTCCACCTCCAACAACGGCGACGAGGCATCATCAAGAAAACAACCATCCTCTATCAGGTACCGATCGAGATCAAAGAAACAGGCAAGACAACAGCGTGACGGCGATGACCAAAACCGACCAACTCCGCCACCGCCTCCACCTAAGATATGGGAAGAGATGAGCACCGTGGAGAAAGCACTGGAGTTGTACGTCGGTGAGAAAGGACTTCTTTTCTGGCTCAATAAATTCGCCTACGCCTCCATATTCATTATTATCGGAGGATGGATCCTATTCCGGTTTGTCGGTCCGGCGTTCGATCTTTACCAGCTCGACCGGACTGTTATGTCGCCGTCAGATGTCCTGAAAGGCTCGTCATAAATCATTTCTAGTTTCTACTGTTTAAATTTGCAGACATAAAAAAGAACTGAAATTAAAAATTTGAAATCCAACCAACTGTTTTGAAATCTCTACTTCATTGTAGTATTTACATGGCACAAGATTGAATTTCAACTGTCTAAAGAGAAAAGGAAGACAAACAAGATACTAAGCAAATAGCCACCGGCACATGGATTAATCCTTCAACGTGGAACGACGGCTGCAGGGGGAGTGTTGACGACAGATCGTGTTCGTCTCAACCTTCCTCGGGTGATCCGAATGGCATCTTCCATGATAGTCTCCTTTGGGATCTGTGTGGTGTTTGGGTTAGAATTTGAATTCAGAGTCGATACTTCAATGGCCACCGGATCTACTTGCATTTCCTCAGCCACCTCGCCTGGCTCAGCACTGGCAGTGGATGGAATTGTACTGGTGGCGGTAGGGGCTGATTGGGTTCTGGATGGAGGTGATAGAATTGAAGCTGCAGGTTCCTGTACAATGACCTCTTTGGTTTGGGTCTTTGCAGGGGATGCAGGGGTTGACGGAGTAACAGGCTGTTGTTGTGCTGGTTGTGTTGGTATTTGTGTTGGTGCAGCAGTCGATGCTTGTCGTACAGGAGGGACAATTTTCGGCACCTTTGCTGACCGTTTCTGTAGATTCAACTTTGCATTTAGATAGCAGAGATACCAAAATGGTAGAGGATTTGAAGCTAGAAATAATTTACCGGGGCAGGCTGAGCTGACTGTGACTGTGAAGCAATGTACTGCAAGACTTCGACAAACCTAGTCTTGCCGTAGACAGCGGCTTTCTGTGTATAAAGAACCGCAACATCTCCTGCTCTGGTCCTTAATTCAAGCAGATTCCGATCAATTTCAACTTCATGTTTAACAACATAAGGCCGGAGAAATGTATCATACACATAAGCCGTTCCCTAGAAATACCAAACAAAAAAAAATAATGGATTCAATTATGAAATGGAATTATTCCCATTAAAGGTGCTAAAATATCTTATACATTCGCTTACATGGTATCAGAAAAGATTTGTGCCGAGTTTTGACATGGTAACCTAATGAAAAGCTTATGGCATCGCATGATATGAAAAATATGTTTAACTCTCTCTATTAACTAAGAACTTGGGTTTTTAATGAGAGATTGTCAAATATCGGATGTTCTTTTGATTGGTTGGAAGATTTGTTTTGGAATAATTTTATGCAAGTTTAGAAGAAGAAGTCTTTGTTTTGATGATAATGAGAAAGTTATATTTCGTACCTTTGTCTTCGGATACCAGAGATATATGTAGAATGCTAATTTTGCTTCACTATACATCGGCAACCTTGAGGATGAAGAACAACGATCAGAATTGGATTTGGAAAAAAAAATTTGGTTGCAATTGGAAGAAATCCTTAGAATTCAGATTTAAGCAAGAGAGTAAAATAAGTAATAACCATGAAATGAAATTATCACCACCGAATCTTTCAAAAATTGTCAGTAGGGCAATTAAAATCCTGAAATTTCCAAACAATATGAGCAGCGGTGAGAATTTCAATTTTAACCAATGATTTACTATTTCACAAAGTAAAAAAGCAAATTACAAACACCCACCAGTATTGACACCAAAATCTTAGATCCTCAATCTCTGGTTTGTTTTTTTCGACGATTTTGTAACATTCGTAAGCAGGATAGGCATAACCGAGAGCCATTCTAGAAACAAATGTGGTGAAATTAGAAAGAGGATAACAGAAAAACAATTGAGTAGTGATTAAGTCGAACAAGTTGTGTGCACGGCATGGAATGTTCAGATAAAAATTGTAAAAACTTACATAAGACCACTGGTCAGAAAAGATCCAATCATTTTGCATCCAAATCCGACTGAAATCAAGCAAACTAAATCATCAGGAAGAAGTTAGATTAATAAGAAAGTATCTGGGAGGAGAGGGGCATAATAATCCAAACAGATTGGGGAAAAACTTAGAAATAACAGAATGATGCTTAGAATGTGATAGACAGACAACTGTTAGAAACACGCAACACATATAGAATCTATTGATCAAATGCCAAAAAGAAATCCCCAACAAGAAAAGATAAAAAGAAATCCGCCAACCATATAGAAGATATCGCAAACACGGAAACAGTAGACGAGGTAAAAGAAAACTACCGGCGAAACCGAAACAAATCCACCAGATCTATCCACAATCACAAGAGCTCTGCCGATTGGAATGCTTCCGGTGCCGGTGCCGGTTTCTCTCTCTCTCAAATTCGTAGAACTGTGGTTTAGAGAGAGAGGGAGAAAGAAAGAAGATGAGTGTCCCAAGTTGCAAGCTGAAACGGTTCGAAATATGCATTATAAAACAATAAGCGTCGAATCTGGACCGTGCGATTTTTTTACTACTGGTGACTGGTGGTACAATATAGGTAAGTCCGAAATAACTTCTTTATTAAACCCTGAGTCCGACCCTAAGAACCAATTGAATGAGATTTACGAAATTAAACCCGCGATTAGTCAAACTGACAACAATTTTTTTTTTAATTACGATTTATTATTATTTTTTTTATCTTTATTTATTTAATTGTTTTTGTTTTCAAAAATAAAATTAATTATTTAAAACGTTAAAAAAAAAGACAATGTCTAAATTACAAAATATAAAATAGAAACGACCAAAGAGCAACGACTAGTGGAAATATGGGCTAGAAACCCCCAATCGACCCCAAGTTAAGCTATCTACTATTAAAACGATATATCTGTAATTTAAATTCGGTAAAAACTTGTATTAAAAGAACCATAATATTTAGGCTAATGGTGGGTTAGAATTCGAAATAGAATTCTGACTCACCAAACAAAACATAGAAGATTAAGTGCGTCACTGGAATGATTCAAAAAATCATATCCATAGAAAGAACTACCTTTTAGGAAATAGTTTCTCTTTTACAATAGAAACGACATGAGAAATCACTTACGAGTAGTAGACCAAAAGACGATGATAGAGTTTTCCCTAAGAAAAGGAAAAGATGTCTGAAACACACCAGGTTTTTACACTCTCCATTGTTTAAAGCCAACTACGTAAGAACGAGGAAGTATAGATCGTCATAGAAAATACCGAGTCAATCCTCAAAGGTTGTTGAATGTCTAAACGATCGTAAGATCACGTGACTGGATTAACGCGGAGGGTGTGAGGTGGATCGCATGTAATCACATCTTTTTTTTTGTTTTGAAATTTATATATTACTGGATAGTTTTAATTCAAAAAAAAAAAAAAACAAGAAGCTTATTGTTTCTGTTTTATTAACTATATAGTTTAGTTATATAGTAACTAGATACACTGTCGATGACTCACGACAAACTTCGGGTGGTGATGGTTAGAGCTTAGATGCGGCTTCTTGCGGTATAATTTAAGGCGATAATATTTCTCTAAACCAAAAATTTAAACTCAAGTTGGTTTTAGCATGTGAGGAACATAAACAGAATATTAGGTAGTATTAACAATTTTCTATTTTTTCTTCTCAAAATCTTAACCCCAAATGTTCAAAAGCAAGGAATAAAGCTAAAGTAGAGAGACAGAGAGCATCAAAGATTATTTCATCTCATCTTATTAGATCCATCTTTGTGTTTTTTTCTTTTGTTTTTAAGGTAGCTTATAAATATATGGGCCAAGCCCAATCAAATCCGAGCCCAACTCGAGATGGGGTTATCTTCTATGGGCTATGGAATCTGAATGGGTTTGGTCAAACACTCAAACTACCGACTCCCCTCAAGTCCTCAACAACTAATCTTCCTCACCGGATCTTCACTGGTCGGTCACGGTTTTCCCTTACCGTACTTTGCATGATACTTGACATCCTCCGCGGCGCCGATCATAAAGCCGGAGAAGAGGTTCGTGATAAAGAGATAGTTTGATTTCGAAATCCTTTTTGTTGTTGTTGATGTGTGATGTTGATGTAAATGCAGATGGAGGAGACAGTGCCGGAGCTTATGGTATGTTCTCTATGTTTTAGGATTTTCTTGTTATTTTCCTTTGTTTAGTTCCTCGGATTCATTGCTTTTAATTCGGTGCGAATTTCAAATTGGGTCTGATTGGATTTAGATTTTAGGGTGGTTTTTGCTCACACTAATTAACGAGTTTTCAATCTTTTGTTTCATCTTGCCATCATCAGACGGAGTTCATGGTCGATATGAATTGTGAAGAATGTATTTCGTCAGTGACGAATAATTTACAGAGTCTCCATGGTATGTATCATGTATGTAAAGTTTTCTCTCTTAACTATTTGAGATTCTAAAACCAAATTCCTAAATTGTGATCGATTTTTGTTCAGGTGTGACTAAAGTTAATGTGGATCTGGAAAGTCAAGTAGTAAAAATCCTGGGTTCGTTAGCAGTGGAGGAAATGGCAGCTTCTCTGGAGCAAATTGGTCTTCAAGCTCGACTAATCGGCCAAGGAAACCCCGAGGGTGAGTTGAAATTCAACCAAATAGTTTCATATTTCTGCACAAAATTGCTGAGATTTGACCAATTGATCATTTAATCTCAGATTTTCTAGTATCAGCCGCTGTCGCGGAGTTCAAAGGCCCGGCCATTTTTGGCGTTGTTCGTTTAGCACAGATAAGCATGGAATTGGCGAAAATAGAAGTCAGTTTCTCCGGATTATCACCCAGCAGACATGCTTTGGCTATTAACGAATTTGGCGACTTGACCAAAGGAGCAGCAAGCACCGGAGCACTATTTAATCCAGTGAGTTCACTTTAACTGATCCATTAAAAAATCTTTAGGTTGCGATGAGGTAAATTTTGGCGGGAATGTTTAATTACATCGTTATAAACAGCCTATGGGTGACCTGGGAACACTGGAAGTTGAAGAGAATGGTGAAGTACATATGTCGTTTTTTAAGGACGCCCTTAGGATCGTGGATCTCATTGGCAGGGCTATTGTGGTATATGGAACTGAAGATAGATCTGCCATTGCCATTGCGTGCGCCGTCATAGCTAGAAGTGCCGGCGTCGGTGAGAATTATAAGAAACTTTGTACTTGTGATGGTGTGACCATATGGGAGTCAAGCTAGGTGTTTTGGAATGAGATGTGTTGTTGTGTGCAAGTGCAACCTATGTGTTTGGTTTGGCTAACAACAACTTTTCTTTAATTTTTGAAATTGATAAAAATGTGGGAAACTTTGTAGACTTTGGTTTGATACTTGATAGACAATAGATAAATAAATCAAAACTATAAGAATTAATCCACCATAGTACATAGTAGAGGGTACAATATATAAATTACCCAACACTAGTGTTTAAAATACATTATAAACACATGTAACTTTCCTTTTTGGTTTTGCTTATTAATTATTTAGAAAAAGATTTTGGCGAGATATAAATACTAGATAGTTTGTAAGATATTTAATTAAAAATCTATCAGTTCTATTATATATTTGTTTTGAATTGATTTATGGTAAAAATCTCGATCTTTTATTGTTTATTATTTGATGGGAGGGATTTAATTATTATTTCCCATGGGTCCAAATGGTCCTTTCGAAGACGAAAAGGAGTTTAAGGGTTAGAGATCTATCTATTATCATCACTGCAACCAATATTAAAAGAGCTTCAAAGTACTGAAATAAAAGTGATTCTATTTTGAAAAATAGATCCAAGATAGGTATATTAAAGGAAAAACACTTAATGATATACAAATCAGACATACTGTGGGTTTGCATTTCTGAAAAGTTTTTATCTCATAAAGAAATCTAGTGGATAAATGTTTGAATTATAGGGCCAATAGTACGATTGTGTGGAGATCTGGTACTCCGATAAGTAAGTTGGGGGGAATGGTGGAAAATATAAGAGATAGAAAGCATAGAGACATGTTAGCTGAGGAAATTTGGCCGAAAATGCCGACAAAATTCTCTATTCTCTTGTAAAGGGTGAAATGCGATCACCTAAACACGTTCAAGAAGTTGAAAAGTTGAAGGGTACAAATACCTCATGTTTGCTTGCTATGCAATCTGAAAGATGAAACTAAAAGTCACTTTAACTGTTCTTATTCCAGATCTCTCTTAATTCCGTTGGGGGGCACCTGAATCTCGCATTCTGAAAAATAATGAATATTTCAGTTTCCACCCAATCCAGTCCAGATATTAGATTGGGGGATCTGACGGACGCAGCGCAAAAAATTACGCACCACTCTCCCCCTTGGAGGCTACTATGGAATGTTATTGGATGCTTGTCGTGGCATATATGGACGGAAAGAAACAAAAGATATATACAACACATGAGTAAGCCTCCTGAGGTAGTCTTTAAAGAGGTCATTAAAGACATCAGTCTCTCATCTGATTCAGTGTATTACAAGAAGAGCTATTGTCGTCTTTTGGAAACATCTATGGAAGACCAACCTCCTGAGACGGTAAATTTATTTATAAGATTTTTTATGAGAGTAATTTGATCATTGGAACAGTAATCGTCTACCTGCTTTGCAAATCCAGATCTGACTTCAATTTGACCTTTTGGGGTCGACTTGAGTGAGTAAATAATTTTTTCCCATTTTATCTTTGCAAAAATAAATTGGGCTTGCAGCCCAAGCCCGATACAAATTCAAAGGCAAAATGACTACCAGTACCAGGTAACCTAAGCTTTGCACAATTACACAGAATAGACGTCGGAAGTGAAAAAAATGGGTGGTAAGGGGCAGCGCCGCCGAGAGAAGAACTTCTTACAATCTCACGGTGGCGACAAGAGGCTTCCTCCGCCTCCCAATCTTAAGGAAATACATGCCATCCCATCTAAACTCCGCCGTCTCATCGAACTACGCGATGTCGATTTCAAAAATCGTCAGAATTCCTACGTTTTTTTATAACTTAACAAATAACCTTTTTTTTGTCCTTAAACTCTATCCTATGTATATGCATTGTTGCAGCCTCTTCGTTGAAGTCCCGAAATCGCGATACCAAGAAAGATCAAGAGAATCCGCTTCAGAAAGTATTCTCCGATTCTGAATTTCTGTTATTTTATGTCAAGATTTTTCGACAATGTGTCTGAATTCGAATCGATTTGCAGGGAAAGCATGGCGATGATGGTGCGCATGGAAAAAAAGTAGTAGTTGCTGTGGAAGACAATAACGGAGTAAATGAAACACAAGGAGATGAGAAAAAGAAGAAGAAGAGAAAGAGAAAGACGTTTGATGAACTTCATGTTCAAAGCTTGAGTCTTACTTCAGATCAGCCTATTACCCGCCGAAAACGCAAAAAAGAGTAAAATTTCCTCCCCAGTATTTCACATAAACCTTATACCTTAAATATTCTATACAATATACATAAACATTTTGGGGTTGTAAGTTCTAACTACACTACAATACTACATTGCAGGTATCTTGACGCAAGAAAGAAGAAAAATAAAGATAAAAAGCTGAACAAGAAAGATGACGTTGGCCAGTTTCCTGGACACGAAGACATCAAATTTGGCGAGGTTGTTCAAGGTCCACCAAAACTGTCTATCCCAAAGGTATGAATAATTGAAAATACATTAATGATTCATTTGTAAAGATATCTTTTTATCCGATTGTCATTTAGATTGGTTTTGCATGTTATGTAGAGATTTGCTTTACACAATGCATCTAATGAAAGACTTCGCTTAAAAGCGATTGAGGCTTATAGAGAACGCAGGCGTTCGGATTCAAGGCCAGGGTTTCATTTTCCCAATGGAATATTACAGCCACCATTGTCTTCTTAAGTTGTGATTTTTAGACCTGTGGTATGTGCTAATCTTTTTCAGAGAACTAGGAACAATCATGTTGGTATCAAAATATTTTTATTACTTTGAAATGAGAAAGAAACATGAGAAACAATGGCTCAAATATTATGCTAATTTTATCTTGGCAGCAATCTGGCAAACAATCAAACTAATGATTTCTGTCCATTTTATTCTAAACTTTTTAAATTTTCGATACTTCTTCCTTTTGTCCTGGGTCGTTTCATCATCAAATTCGTACTTTACATGTTACAGATTTTTTCCGAGAGCTCGCCCACAAAGAGGGGTATCAGGAGGCATGGGGTACTCATCTCTTGTTGATTCCACTGGTGAATACACTCTGATATAAAACTCTTGCCCAAGGTACCTTCTTGTCCAGAATTGCGACCTTAGATTCCACATGCCCACATTGTCGAACGCCATGTAGACCGCCGTCCATGAACGAGGATATACCTAAATGTTTGATAATTTTACAATGTTTAAATTGATTAAATTGTGTTTAGATAATTTTAGTTTAATTTTAAGTTTAATCCATTACTTGTACAGTGCTGCGCGCGACTGCATCTTGAAGATTATACTGTTTCCTTGCAGCATCATGCCATGTTCCTTTGTCCATCCCAACAACGAAGAAGAAATAGCCATTCAAATGCCAGCTCTGAAGAATGCCTTCTTTGTTCTCAAATACAATCTCAACAAAATCTCGAAAATCAGCTGCCATGACTGCTGTTTTGAGTTGAATCGGTCCTTGAACATTTTTGTCAGGAATGCTCCCTAGTTCGAACACACCTTCAATCTTGAAGTGATCGGCAAGTTTAAGTGGTGTGTCTGCGGGGACGAACGACACTTTGTTCACCGCATAGCGTTGTTTATGATTTATCAGGCCAGCAGAATTGGCAAGTCGAATAGTCCTTGTAACGTTGATCTCTCCATAATGATAGGAGCCTTGTGGATTTGGTCTCGGTCCACTGGCTGTTAGGTTCATCCTATTGAATTTTAAGAAGTAAATTGAGAGTTGATTCTATATTGAATATCAGTGGAAACTTTTGTAAGCAAACAATGAAAGGAAATATTCAATTCACTCACCGAATGGATCTTGCCTGATTGAGAGACCAAGTCTCATCAGTTGGAGCCTCAGGTATAGAACCAGATGGCTTCTGTTGAGAATTGGTGTAGTGAAGAATTGCAGTCGATTCGAGGACTTGAGAAGTGAATCGAGTAGAGACAGCAATGAAGTAGTCCTTTGAAGTTTGATCTGCAGTGATGAGAACGGAGTAGGATTGGCCGACATGGATGTCAAGGGAGGTGTAAGTGTTTTGTTGTGTGTGTGTTCCTTCCACCTCTACAAGCTTCATTTTGTGTCCTTGAATCCTGAAGTTGAGTGTGTTCTGCAGTCCAATATTTGATATCCTCAACCTGTATGTTTTCCCAGGCTCTACATCAAAAGAGGCAGAGTTGGATCCTTGACCATTGATAAGGATGCTATCAGGGAATAGTAATCTATTCCCACCATCCATTATTTTTTTCAAAATCTGCGGAACATACACAGTCAATTATCGACGAGTATATTTCAAGGGAAAATCTGCTTCTAACAATTCGACCAATGATGGGAGGATAAAATTCAAGCAATGGATCTTAACTGTATAGTTGGTTTTGTACCAGTCGCCAATAAGAACGCTGTAGTCCCCAGCTGGTGGGTCGAATGGAACGGGAATCATAGGACGACTCTGAATTCGGATGGCACCGAATCCTCCAGCCGCTTTGTGGAAGTTGAGTGAGGGGAAGTAGAAGAAACTTCCAATCTGATCCTTGAAATGCATAGTGATTGTGTGATTCTTCCCAGGTGGAACTGGGCAGGTCGTGCCATACATTCCATCTTTCCATGAGTCTTTCCTTTGCAGTATCCCATTCCTGTCAAAATATCATATTATATTATTCTCAGCAGTCCCATTACTATCAATTATCTATATGTGATTGGAATACTGCTAGGAATTCCCATTCCGTCTCTTTGCCTAATTTGTCTCTTCCTGTAAACTACACACGTGATTATGATTTGGAAGAACACAAAAGAAAACGAGAAACACCAACATTGAAATAAGAAATGGTTCTCTCAAGTTGTTGTGCAGGTTGATGACTATGTTGTCATTGGTCACTGAATAGATCTCCGGACCTGGAAATTGCCCATTTATCAGTATTCCCTGCAATTCAATGGCAACATCATGATTAATGATAGAAGGATAAAGAGGAGCAGGAGGAGAAGAAGAAGAAGAAGAAGAAGAAGAGAAAGAGAACATGAACCTCCTGAGGCACCCCAAGGGGTCTGATAGTACCATAAGTGATATGCCAATCATAGAACCGATATGGGCTCTCTCCATTAACCACCCATACTCTACTGAATGGTGAAGCAAAGACCCACAGCATAGCAAAGCTCCATAGCAACTGATGCTTCTCCATGCTTGGAGTGGAAGGGAAGGTGAATTGATAGAATGTGATGTGTGCTTATATAAATGTAATTGAGACATGTGAAGAAGATGAAGGAAGAAGAGATGAGGAGATTGAGGAGTGAAGCAGTGAAGGTGTGAACTAGGTAGATGAATGAAGGGTAAGCAGAACGTGCGGACCACATGCAAAGATTGTGGCCGGTTGTGTCTTGAAGTCAAAGATTGAGAGTTATGGAGAAGCAAATGGGTATGGTAGGGTTTCAAGTAAGTATGAAGGAAAGTGACACTAGCTATCAATCTAGACCTCCATAGCTGGTTGCCATCCTTAAACGCATTTGATCCGATTTGTCCTGCGCTGGCTATGCAGATGGAGTCTACGTTAGTAGATGGTAGGAGTTGCGTGTAGCTATTTGATAGGCTTTTTTTCTTTCCATTTTCTTTGTTTAATTCTCACTCCATATGAGAGATAGATAGGACAGTTCCTAGAGAAAGAGAAGGAGAAAGAGGGTGTGTGTGAGTGAGGAATGCAGTTTCCTTTGTTTGAGGGTAGTTCAAGTCGTTTCTTGACAATGAAATTTAGGTTAGCTCAGTTGTTTCAGACTCTAATTGATATCGACTTATTTTGATTTTGATATTTCATTTAGAAGTTCTAATTTTTTATTAGGGTTTAGAGACTTTATTTAGGCCAGTTTTTATTTGCTTCTTTGAGGGAGGGGTTTTCATTTTCATATGTTTTATAAAAAAATGATGAAATTTCATGAGTGTTAATTTCAACAAAATAATAATATTAATGCATGATGATGTTTTCGAAAAATGTAGTCTGTAGACAGAAACTGATAGTTTCTCTCGGGTTTGCTCATAAAAGGGAGAATATTGACGTGCTCTGGAATTTATCTAAGAATTCCACAGCTAAGCAAAGTTTTAAGTTGGCTGGTTGTGTTTATTTGACCATAGAACAGTCTCCAGAACAGTCTCCAGTTTTAAGTTGGCTGGTTGTACATTCCAGAACTTATCAAACAAGCCAAGAGAATAATAGATGATTGGATGGATGGATAGCTCAGCAGCCAATTGGTTCGAAATATATGACTGATCCCCATAGAGTGACTAGAGTCATAAGTCAGCATAACTCAGCAGATCTCAACCATTTTCTAACATACAACATGATCATTCATATCTTCTTGTATACTCATCCATTTTAAATTTAACTTTTAGCGATATATTAAAAAATTCCTGCTATATTGTTCGATGGCGTCAGCTTTGGTGCTTGGTAGTCGGTAAGGAAAGGTTCCTTCCCCCTGTGTTCAACAAAAAAAGAGCTTTATTTCTTTATCTCTAAGCTGCCACAAATGTATATCACTGATATTAATACAAATATGAAATAGTCGTCGATTTTGATGCGTCCACCCAATATTTTATCTTTATTCTAAGCGGTGGTGCGTTCACTTGATCTTAGCTCATATGAAATATATACAATTGGGTTGTTTCATGTAAATATAGACATCAAATACATAAGGACATTCAACCAAAGACCAATGTTTCAAATAAGAAAAGAACACAATCATATGATCAATCAACAACTCATACTTATCCAGGTTGCTGA
The DNA here is from genome assembly GCA_001185155.1 of Zostera marina. NCBI lineage: Eukaryota > Viridiplantae > Streptophyta > Magnoliopsida > Alismatales > Zosteraceae > Zostera > Zostera marina. The sequence continues at coordinate 432,296 of LFYR01001858.1, forward strand.
AAACCAACTTGACGGCTCAGCATTTCCATGAATTCCTGCAAAAATAAGGATGAGTAGTTCAGTACAGAGTTCTGGGTAATATTCTGATTGGCACAGAAAAATGAGAAGTCTAAATATGTGCGCATCTTTGATTTATGGGAAAATGTAAATTGGCGTCAAAAATATTTTACTTTAAAATGTAGTAAAATACAAATTATGATGTCTTAAGGAAGTGGAGATCAGCGCAATAGTTAGCTACAATCAGAATTCATGTCTAACATAGTATGTATGATGGTGCAAGTCACTTACATTTATAAGATCGTTATCACCACTAATATCATTCAAAAGTTCACGATTTCCTCCATAAAGTTGATTAGCAACCTGTATAAGATTGTAGAACACATCTCGAGGAGAATCTCGTTGTTCAATTCCTTCAGCAGCTGGTTGAAGATACGTCTGAGAGATATATTGAAGAATTAATACAATCTAAACAAATGTCTCGGAAAACTCAAATAATCACACGAGTAAGCTGCAAACAATCACTAAATGAACTAATAACAAGAACGAAATATAAATTTTGTATGTTAAAAACAAATTAATATATTTCATCAAAAATTCAAAAGAAAAATGCAAATATCTAACATACAAATAATCATGCGAATGTTAAACAAAATATATTTTGTGGATTAAGGTAACCAAGACACCACCAATTCTTGTTTAATTAAATATAAATGATAATGGATCAAATTTCGACATCTATAATATATGATGGTAAAAACTTTAAAGATATATAAATTCCCACTAAAACAGATATTTATAGTCCAAATATAAGTATATAACTCTACTTCTAATTCTAAATAACATTTTCTTTTAAATATTTAACAATAAAAAAATAATCAAGATGCAGCTGAGAAATAACCATGTGAACTACTACAAATTTAGACAGCATGCAATGTGAAATTGTGAATTATATTTAGTTATTTGCGAATTCTTTGTATGTGAATTTCATTTGTAAATTCAATGTCTTGTTATTGCGTCGATTCATAACTTAGAAGCAAATAAAATGTATGTTTAGTAAATACAACTTATTGAAGTGAACATGTATAATTGTTTCAAGTGATTCAAAATTTATAGTGAACCTCCTTTCTCTACAAAATTGTTATAGATGGAAAAAAGATAACATAACAAAACAACCTTGAATTTATATAAGTTCTTAGCTGCAGTGTTTGCACATTGCAGTATTGCACAATGTCAAAGCACACAAATATGGTCAACCAAAAATTAAATGTACAAGAAGATAGAGTAACCGTCCTTAATGGCTTTTGTCACAAGACATTCTTAGTAGTTGAATATAAAAAATGAAAAGATATAAATTTTCAGATACAAACCTTAAGATTTTTCTCATCCAGCATATCATTTCCATTTAGCAAAGTAAACCCTATGTCTCCAGCCATGGATGGAGTAGAAAGCTCCTGAATGTCTGTCTTCATTATTAAATGCTTTTCATCATTGCCAATAGACTCTGATTTCTGCAGATAGATTTCAAACCAACACCTCACATAAAAAAAAACCATATATGCGTTTAACTACACCTAGTTTTTTTTGAAAATATTAAATATTTTTCATTAAATGAAATGAAGGGTAATCCCCTGCAGTTACAAATAGAAAGATATAAAATGTGATGGGGGTGATAGAGTTGTTTCCACCTCCATCGACTTTCCCATATATAGCTAGCATTCCTAGTGTTCAAGTAACTAAGAGTTAAGCCTCAGGAAGTTTGTCTCCCAAACCTGCATAGTGATTAGTAGTACTTTTTATTTGTGATCCACAGTCTTTCTTAAAGTTCTCTGATCTGTAAGAAAGACTGGAGTACCTAATAATATCATGAAATAGAACCTCTGGAGGTCTGAGAATATTAACCACACCTAGTTGGCTAGTCCTGTATTATACATTAATAATATAATAGACATTCAACATTCCACCTTAATAATATTAAATAAGTTTTCAGAAAATATAGTTTATTATATTTCAGATCAAAAATTATTGGTCAGATATTCACCATATTCAAATTTGATCTGGATTTACTAGTCACCCATGTCAAGAATCAGGATGGTTTGATGAATACTTATCGATATTTAATAGATAAAATATTACTTATAATTTTAAAATGTGAATCTATAATATATATCACATTCAAAATGGTACCTTTGGTTCTTTTGTTCGAGCGTCAGAAGGATAGCATGAGGCAGAATCGCTAGGATATCTACCGGTCTCATAGACATTGACAGAAACCTTATTTTCAGGCAGGTATCTTGCATTATCCAAATCTGAATCAGAATTTGGATGTGGAGTATCAATTTGTCCATTCCCCTGAGTTCCATCACTTTTAGCTGTTTGATTTGACTGCAATAGTCATGAATCTCAAATCACCATGTCTACAAAAGGGAGGCACTATTGAAAGTAAGCCCCATAAAAAAAATCTTACATTATATGCAGATCCCAAGTTGGCCGTTTGTTCTTGAGAAGAACCACCTGAATTTGTCCTCGAGTCAGCAGTTGGTGCCGCAGCAGAAGCTGACATTCCAGTTTGAGGAATGTTAATATCCCAAAATTTATCGTTAATAAAGGAAAATGGATCTGGAAAGGGCATGTTCATTATCGGTGGGAAGGGGAAAGAACATACGAAGTCTGGCTGCTGAGGAATAGGCTGAAAATTACATAAAATGTTTTGCTTCATATTACGTAAAATATGAATATGCATTTAGCAGATAAACTTATAAAAGAGTACAGAAAATAGAAACCTGAACCATTATCGGATTAGGTCCCGATTCAGATATAAAAACAGAAGGTCCAGAATTAACCATTAATTCAGCCTGCAAGAAGAGTTAAATTCTCAAGCACTTGTAAATTCAAGTTTGGACTTTGGCACGAATTTATGATTTTAATAGTGAGAAAATAACCACATACGGGAGAATCTCCTATGTGTAGCATTGAAATTGTACGACCAAGCTCAAGAAAAAGGGAACCCAAATGATAAATCATAGTGCTAACATGTATTGCTTCAATATGTATCTGGTTTCTAACAGTTAAATCTGTTGAGATTCTAGCTCTTTCCAAATTTACCAAAATATGCTGCATGTATGCAGGGAAATGATATAAATTAAAAAGCAACAAATAAATACATACAAAAATCGAACAAAAAGTATGTCAGATAATGCATCGCGTATAAAACAGCATGCAACAAATATAAATTATATTTTTGAAGTGATAACTTTCAATTGAACAGAAACCCAAGATCTCATTTAATTATTTTTAAATCCATTAATAGCCCCAGAGTTCCCATTTGAAATGGATATAATAGAAAGAAAAGAAAAATAAGAAATTGATAAAACTCAGAATCTAATTCAGTCTAACAACAGATACATAAAAATAATATATTGAACAATGAAATACACTTATGAGAAAATATTATTAATGGATGTGCAAAAATATTAATTTGAATATTGGCAATGTGGCGTATTCTCTTCCAGTTTGCCTTATGCCTTATGTTAATTCTCGTTAATCAATTATCATGGGGGAAAAGTAACACGACTATCAAATGAAAGGAAATCAAGGGAATTAATATAAAAAACAAGAAGAAGAAAATATTAGAAAAAAATAAGGAAAACTATTTAGTAAAATATATAAAAAGCTGCTTAGTAGTTTGGAGTTAGTAGATACAAATCTTTTAGAGTATGTGATATCTACCCCATAGCGCGGGTAGCCGGCGCTATCTACCCGCTCTATGAGTAGTGGGCCTATTTCTCCCCATTTCTTTTCTATATTCACGATTTCTCCCCTAACCCTAACCACTTCTCTTTAATTAAATATGGTATTGACTATTAATTTATAATATATTGAATATTGATTACATAATATAGGGTATATTAAGTATGGTATTTGAAAAAAATTAAAAATACACTTGGCGCTATGGAGGCGCTATAGCACGCTATAGCCCCAGAGCGCGGGTAGCCGGCGCTACACGCTATGGCGCAACTCAAACTATGGTGATAATATATTTAATTGCAACAATGAAAATGATAGCTAAGAGCTTGGAGGTGACACAATTCAACTTGCAATTGATGGTGGTCATGATCTCAAAAAAGATGTAAGTGATGATTGACAACAATATAGTGGTAACATCGACAACCTTTCACGTAAATACAATACATAAAAGATTGAAAAACAAGAGCATAACACAACAAACACTATGTTGACATTTGATGCATCATAAAATAAAAATCACATATATCATGCTATCAGAAAGTATTTCAAGGTTTAAACTTTAAAGTGTAATTTACAGATAGTGTTGACGCTGCAGAACCACTGAGAAGTTTCTGTGCACGCCCTAGAACAGTTATTAATGCATTAGGAGATGGATACTGCAATGGGTGTGAAGTCGAAACAGATTGTGCATTGGAAGGGGATGGTGATTGATAACCTAAATATTCACACAAAAATCATAACTTTACGCTATATAAATAAAATAAAATAAAATAGAAAATAGAAAATGTCCAATTGATTACCACTATAGACTGACAATGCATGTTCCATATAACTAATGAATGCAGACAGTGTATCCAGAGAATCCGGAACGACCTAAACCAAAACTACATGTAAATAAAAAGACTAAATAGATCATTCAGAGAATCATATACAAACATGGGAGTACCATTGACTGCAATAACTTAGACTGACTCTCTCTTGGATCACTTTCATCTAGACTTTGAGAGCTGTTGACATGCATATTTGGCTGCAAGAGAGTAACTTTTCAGATATTTGAAAACAGAAAAGTATAAAGTAAAAGGTGTGACTCACTGTGTTAATAGCAGATGTATTGCCAGCAGTGTTGAGTGTAAGATAACTAAAAATCTGTATCATAGGAAGAATAAATTGTCTTGAAACTGAAATCACTAAAAATTTATGCAATTTTTTATGATAAATGCAATCACAAAATATTTTTTTTTGGTGAAACTAAACAAGAATACCTGTGATAAATCGTTGTAAGGGCTTTCATCTTCATAGTGTCCAGCACAAAAACATAAAAATAAATATCACAAATAAGCAGGAGAAATTTAAACTAAAATTTGAAAGAAGACATTATTAGCTGAAAGGAATTTATGCAATTCGTCCATTTGAAAGGGCTAGTGTTGGCTTGATAAGCATACTAGTGTAATAGAGTGTAATTGGTTTTCCATGATGAGAAAAGAGCTCATTACGATATCTTGATGCCATCTTAAATTTTTACATGCCTAGACATCTACTATAATAAGCTTGCTAGTAATAACATCATTAATCATTATTGATGGGGGTGAAACCCGACCAGTACTCCAAAACGCGCAAGCAAGCGCCAAGCGGGGAACTCCGCGGGAAACCGGACCGGAACTCAAGTGTGCAGAGCTCTGCTTCGCTAGGAATTCTTCTTCTCCAAATGACTTGCCTTTAATGAGTGGGGGGTGCCCTCTATTTATAGGGGTTCTTATGGGGGTAATATGGTCATTTGGGCAGTAACCGCCTAACTGCCCAACTGATCATATTGGGTCCAGGGGTCGACTTTCCAGAGATCGACTTTCTGGGGGTCGACTTTTCCTGGTGATCGACTTTACTCAAAAGTCGATCCCAGGGAAGTCGATCCTCAAGAAAGTCGATCTTCCTAGGATTCGACCTGGGACCTCCCCGACCCTAGAATAGATACCTCAACTCATCTTAGGCTATCCGGACTTCTAGTTGCTGGTAGGTTGTGATCGCGTTCGGGATACTGTATCACCAGTACTCCCCCCTCCTCTGCGTATTAGATACTTTGGGATACGTCTTTTAGTACTATGGTCTGCGTGTCGGACCCTGTACTATCAGTATTCCCCCCCTCTTTGCGTGCTGGGATGTGGATTTCTGGTGATGTCCCTGGATGTAAGATCCTCTCTTACCAGTATTCCCCCCCTCCACGCCTGCGAGGTTGTATCTATGCTTCCACGGAGGTTGTCATACG
>LFYR01001858.1:450238-518852 GCA_001185155.1 Zostera marina
CGCAGATGTATTGCCAGCAGTGTTGAGTGTAAGATAACTAAAAATCTGTATCATAGGAAGAATAAATTGTCTTGAAACTGAAATCACTAAAAATTTATGCAATTTTTTATGATAAATGCAATCACAAAATATTTTTTTTTGGTGAAACTAAACAAGAATACCTGTGATAAATCGTTGTAAGGGCTTTCATCTTCATAGTGTCCAGCACAAAAACATAAAAATAAATATCACAAATAAGCAGGAGAAATTTAAACTAAAATTTGAAAGAAGACATTATTAGCTGAAAGGAATTTATGCAATTCGTCCATTTGAAAGGGCTAGTGTTGGCTTGATAAGCATACTAGTGTAATAGAGTGTAATTGGTTTTCCATGATGAGAAAAGAGCTCATTACGATATCTTGATGCCATCTTAAATTTTTACATGCCTAGACATCTACTATAATAAGCTTGCTAGTAATAACATCATTAATCATTATTGATGGGGGTGAAACCCGACCAGTACTCCAAAACGCGCAAGCAAGCGCCAAGCGGGGAACTCCGCGGGAAACCGGACCGGAACTCAAGTGTGCAGAGCTCTGCTTCGCTAGGAATTCTTCTTCTCCAAATGACTTGCCTTTAATGAGTGGGGGGTGCCCTCTATTTATAGGGGTTCTTATGGGGGTAATATGGTCATTTGGGCAGTAACCGCCTAACTGCCCAACTGATCATATTGGGTCCAGGGGTCGACTTTCCAGAGATCGACTTTCTGGGGGTCGACTTTTCCTGGTGATCGACTTTACTCAAAAGTCGATCCCAGGGAAGTCGATCCTCAGGAAAGTCGATCTTCCTAGGATTCGACCTGGGACCTCCCCAACCCTAGAATAGATACCTCGACTCATCTTAGGCTATCCGGACTTCTAGTTGCTGGTAGGTTGTGACCGTGTTCGGGATACTGTATCACCAATTATCATGCAGTTTCTTATGTTAAATTTATTTAAAAGAGATGAATGCATTGTGTTCTAACCTTCATTTTCAGTAATTTTAACTTCTCCAGAGTATCTTGTATTTTGACCTTCAGATTGAGCCGGTTGTCTTAATACCAGATGCAGTGTATCCCCATCTTCAACAACTTCTCAAGGCTAAGGAATAGAAATTGTCATAGATAAATTGTCAAATATGACATCAAACTTTTCTAATGTGTTGTGTAAATGGTCAAGATGAAAGTCATCATACCAATAGTTATAACTTAACTAAGACCCACTTGAAACCAATTATTTATGATGTAAGTTAACTAGAAAAAATATCTTCTCTACAAATAGTCACATTATAGAAATATATAAAATTATAAAAATGATATTCTATTTCAAACAACTTTTGTATAATTCATATAAAACATCAATGATAGACAAAAAAATCATAAAAATGAATATATGTTAAACAAGAATATTTTTTATAGAATTAAATTTCCATTAGATATGGATAGGAAAGTCTAAGATATTGTGTAGGTTACAGTTCTCCAAGATATTAGATAACTTGACAAAAAATACTTTTTATATGATCTGCATCTTGGAATTGGTTGATTGTCACAACTATTTGATTTTTGTTCATGAATTTGGCCAGGTTCTATGACTTAATCTTATACTTTTGAAACCTGGATATTTTAATGCTTCATAATTATTCATTTAGAGAGAGATTTAGAAGAAAAAGGAAATTATACCAAATAAGTATAGTTTGATTCCCGATGGGTAACTACCCACTTTGGATTTACCTAATAATATATAATACATGCTTAGGTTGGCTTTAGTATGATACCCAAAGGTATTACCCTTCTAGGAAGTTTTTCGTATATTTAAAAAAAAGGTAAGTTGGATATATGTGGGTGGAACAAATCAATTACTATCATGATTGATTTATATCCATTACAAATTAGTAATCCTCGTTATATAAGGAGACGGTCCTTGTATAATTTAAAATAATTAAGCAATATATAACTGTAAAAATATATTTATAAGTGATCTTAAGTACAGAAAATACCAGTTTCCTATATGAAAATAAAGAGTATGGAAATCAGTATTACATATATTGAAATAAGGATACAATGATCAGAAAGGAGGTGATTGTCCTTTAGGGTCCTTCCCCTGAAAATTAGACACTGCTGTTCAGGAAAAACACTAGTCGCCTTTGCTATCTTCTCCTTCAACAGAGAAACTGGTTCCTGAAAAAATATTAGGAGTCTAATTTTTAAATCATACGGAAAAATAACTCGGGGGATTGTTAACTCATGTTCATAGTCTATACTCTATTAATGTTCATGGGATCCAAACTTCAAATCCCAGTGTATCTTTTTTCACTACACACAATTGTCAAGTTACCAAAGTAGATGGAACATCCAAAAAAACATTGTAATTTTGTAAAAATGCATAAATTGTAAAAATAAAATACCTTTTTCCCAACTAGTAAGGTAGATACATTCGAATTCAGAGTTTTAATATTGATATGGATGGTTTCTTCTGAATTTTCAGCAACGGTGTTTTTGTTCGAAGAATTATCACCACCACTAGAACTGCTGTTTCCATCTTCCATTATTCTGCTACAGTGACATTAAAAAACTACTGTAAATAAAATAGACAGAAATGCAAACTAACAGAAAAAAAGAAGAAAATTCTTCCTTAGCTGATCATAGCATAAACGAAAACGATATCAGCTTTAAACGAAGTGATGTATTGATCACCATACCTCCTCCTCTGCGATATCTTTTTGAAGAATAACTGAAATCTGAATCCCCAGCGTTTTTCGCCGTCGATGACCTCGATTGATTTAAGAAAAAGGGAAAAACGACTTTTCTCGTCTCTCTTGTAGATGTGCGATCAAGTAACAGTTTCTCTCTTTGTTTCTGCAATGTTTTATTTTATTTCTGCTGCTATCAAACGGTGCGCGCGTGAGTGGGGTCACTACTCGTCTACTCACAATTCACTAGGGTTCGTTAAAAATTATTATAATAATCGTTAACTCTAATTTTTATCTTAATTCTTTAATTATTAGTTCGATTATTAAATTTTAACATCTCAAATTAAATAAATAGAGATATCTAAATTTTTTTTTTTTTTTTTTTTTTTTTTTTTTGAAGTAATTCAATTTCATTAAAAAATAAAGTTATTGTCCAGTTGACAAAAATAGAGTATAAAAATAAAACAAAAGTAAAAAGAAATGTGCAAAAAACTCATTGACTTCTCTCTCATTAACTATGTCTGTCTTAGAAGGTTGGTCTCTTATATTTTCATCATAGATGTCTTCAAAAGATGACAACAATTCTTTTTTGTAATACACTGAATCAAAAAAGAGACTGGTGTCTATATTTATATTTAAATTATGTTAAATTAGGTTATTTTAAATCAAAATAAATCGATAATATATTCACCATTCATAAAACATCTACAAGAAGAAGTGAAATATCTTTTTGCCTGAAACTAATCCTTATAATTGAAATCATATAAAAATCTTTTATTGTCATAAAATCACTTAAACTATCAATATTCTTATACATATTAAGTTTTAGATTCACGAGTATGTGTTTATGATATTTTGGAGTAGAGTGTTTTAGCTTTTGTGGAAACAAACAATTGGACAACTTATATTTGTACACCAAAACCCTAGTTATGAAGCAATAAACAATTCCGCTTTTCCATCAATGAACAAGCTCATGAACTCCTCTCCATCCACCGTCTCCTTCTCAATAAGAAGCTGAGCAAGCTTGTGAAGAATGTCGATTTGGGTGTTGATGATGTTTGTGGCCCTTGCATAGGCGGTTTCTACAAGTTCCCTCACCTCGGCATCCACCACGTCTGCGGTCGCCATGGAATAATCCTTCTGAGAAGACACCTATAAAACAAGAGAACAAATCACAATACATAGATGGTAGTAATTAAGTTTGGGTGGGAATCACAAAAAAGAACAAGCAAATTCAAATTCCAAACCTGTTGGCCTAAGAAAGGGTTTCCACCACCTCCTCCCCCAATGGCAACCTGCCCAATCTTCTTGCTGAATCCAAATCTCTCCACCATCTGCCGAGCCACCCGAGAAACTTGCATGAAATCGTTTGAAGCTCCGGTGGTAACATTTTCTTTTCCGAATATCACCTCTTCGGCAACCCTGGAAATCCCCACACAAGGTTACAAACTTTCAAATGGATGGAACAGTTATTTCTTCTTCTTCTTTGGTTACTTAATTAGTAAGTTAGTTGAAATGTTTGTCGGAGACACACCTTCCACCAAGAGCGACAGCCATTTGGTTTTCAAGGTAGCTTCGGCTGTAGAGTCCGGATTCAAGTCTCTCTTCACTGGGTGCAAAGAAGGTGAGACCTCCAGCTTGGCCACGGGGAATGATGGAGATTTTCGCAACAGGGTCATACTCAGGCATGAGTGCGCCAACCAGAGCATGACCGGCCTCTATTGATCAAAATTTAAGATTTGGTCATTGTTGATTAAAAATCAAAAAATTGATTGAAGAGTAAAAATAATACCATGGTATGCTACTAATTTCTTCTTGTCTTCTGAAACAACAGCGTTCTTCTTCTCAGGACCGGCAATGATCCTTTCCAATGCATCAGAGATCTCGTCTTTGCTTATCTCCTTAAGTTCGCGCCGGGCTGCGAGAATTGCTGCCTCATTCATCAGGTTCTGAAGATCGGCTCCGGTAAAGCCAGGCGTTCTTCGAGAAACTTTCTCGAAATCTACATCTTTGGCAAGAGCCTTTCCTCTGGAATGTACCTCGAGGATCCTCACTCTCCCGGCAACATCAGGTCTGTCCACGGTGACCTGTCGGTCGAATCTACCCGGCCGGAGAAGAGCTGAATCCAGAACGTCTGGTCTGTTTGTAGCTGCCAACACAATCACTCCACTATTTCCAGAGAATCCATCCATCTCTGTAAGAAGCTGATTTATCGTCTGCTCCCTCTCATCATTTCCTCCGCCAAGCCCCGCTCCCCGTTGTCTCCCCACGGCGTCTATTTCGTCAATGAACACGATGCACGGTGCCTTGGTCTTCGCCTTGTCAAACAAATCACGAACTCTCGACGCACCTACACCAACGAATAATTCCACAAATTCTGAAGCAGCGCATGAGAAGAATGGTACTCCTGCCTCCCCGGCCACAGCCCTTGCCAGCAGTGTCTTCCCGGTTCCCGGAGGTCCGACGAGAAGGCATCCTTTTGGGATCTTAGCGCCTAAAGCAGTGTACTTGTCGGGGTTCTTCAAGAAATCCACTACCTCTTGTAGCTCAATTTTTGCCTGATCTGCCCCAGCAACGTCTACAAATGACACACCGGTCTCAGGTACCTCCTGAAACTTGGACTTGGATTTCCCAAAGTCCATGGGTCCTCCTCCTCCGATACCACCAGGCCCACCTGGACCACCCTGGCCGCCGCGTCTGAAAAGAAAGAAGAGTCCGGCAAATGCAAGGAAAGGGAAGATGAGATTACCAATGATATTGAAGATTCCATTCCCATTCTCCCCCTCGGACACAGAGATGTCGACGCCGTTCATTGCGAGGATGTCGATAAGGTCCGGATCATTTGGGACAGTGACTACTGCACGACGACCATCGACGGCGGTAAGTTGGACACTACCACCGTCTTTACTGAAACGAACGCGTTCAACCTTGCCTTTCTTGACAGCATTAAGGAACTCGCTGTAACGCCACTGCGAACCGTCGGGGATATCGGCAGAAGACTGCTGGGGTTTTGGCGCGGTGAGACTATTTTGGGCAAACGGGTTCGCCGATTGTATCTTCTCAATAACCTGAGGAGCAGGCGGCGGCGTGGAGGTCTGAGGATCAGGGACGGCATCCGAGGCGAAGGATTGAGAAGGGGAGGAAAGAGTCGACAGAAGGATAGTAGTTGCAACAGCAGTTTTTTTGGTGGAATCCGCGTTGAGGAGAGATTTGATCGAAGTGGGTTGCTGCTGCCTCCTGGATCGGAAGAGAAGTGGATGGTGGAATTGGGCACGGCAGATGGTGGTGGTTCTGGCAGCGAGTAGGACGGAGGAGGAAGAGAGAAGAGGCTGACCGGTGGAAGACGCCATTGTCACTTACTTATTCCTAGGATGCAGCCTGCAGGAAAGGTAATGATTTAGTTAAGTAGTCTTCCGGAGGAGTTTGGATTGCGGTGGCGTGGAAGACTGTGGATCGGAGAAGGAAGAAAGCGGGCAGACGTCAGTACGAATCGATCCCTGTTATGTAAATACACCAAATATTTTGGATTGTGTTTGTGGAGATTAAGTGTCTACGTGGCGCTTATTCGTTTCACTAAAAAAAGTTATCTATCTTCGACCACATTTTTAATATCTGGGGTTCTATCTGTAAATACCCCAAAGCAAATTCCTTACAGTCACATAAAATTACCCATTATTTATTATATTAAGGCTTTTATTGCAATATTCCTATCCATCAGCAGCTTTTAATTTATTCTAGCTTGTAATTTGATTTACAATTTAAACAATAGGATTTGTAATAAAATATTATTAAATACATGTGTATTAAGTTATTATTCATAACTAATTTATTTTATCTCGTCATTTAATCAGTCATCTTAAAGATTGGAAGTGAAAGGCACTCGACTGGCCGGAATCCAAGAATTTTCGGCCAAAAATTTCTCAACTGTGAATTTCCTTGCCATGGAAGAAGACATGACATGGTATCCACCCCATTTGACTCTTCCTGTGGTACTGGCACCTGCTCCGGTGTTGGAATATTCTCCATAATACAAGGTCTTCAGTGCGAAGTTTCCATTCGACTTCAACCAACCGGCGGGTGCAATCAATCCACCTAAGTTACTCCTCATGAACACCGTCCGTGAATAACGTTTCCACGGTCTACCGAGAAACGTCTTTATTTTCCCCTGCGACGACCGGAAGTCAGAAGCGGCCTTGATCACCGAGCGGTGTATGGATATTCCAGTGTTCTCGTTGGGATCTGATCGACCTTGCGCAGTCACTGTGTTTTTCTGATTTCGCATCGGCTTTCTTACATAGATTTTGCAGTTCTGCAATACCACCACTCCGTCGCCGAAGATGAAGTCGACGGTACCGTAAATGTCACATTCGCGGTAAAATTGACGTTGAGAGTGGACGTAGAGTGTGTCTTGGTAACCCTTGAAGCTGCAACGATAGAAAACCGACATATCGGAGTCGGATCGCATGGCCACTGCCTGATACTTCATAGCTCCGGCAGTATTCTGAAAAGTCATCCCCTTGGCGATGAATCCTTTACCGGCGACCGCTGTTGCGAAATAATATATAGATCGATGATTAACTCAACCAGACTGATCAGGTGTATGTTATATATATGTGTGTGTGTGTATGTATCTTACCGAAAGTTGCCGATTTGAACGTCGTCCAACCGTCCTTTACGCTCCGTTTTCCGGTGATGATGGTTCTATCGATACCGTCGCCGACGAACATCAGATTCTTCATCGACTTTTTTACCTCAACATTCTCTTTATAAACTCCAGCTTTTATGTAAATAACAAACCTACGATTGCCCCTTCTCTCGACTGTTTGGTTCCGGTACGTTGACGGCGAGGGAGTTGCTGAGCAAGTCGGTTATATTACTAGACAACAGATTGGCCATCGAAGGTGGTGGGATGAGACCAAGATCAAAGAACCCATCAGCACACGTCTGCTGATTCGCAGCGGCGGCGCTCAACCACGTCTGGGTCTCTTCACTCGACGGATTCTCCACGGAGTTTCGAAGGTGTTCGATAGTCTCTTCACCAAGTGCAACGCAGTCATCCCAAGCACCTCTCGTGCGCGAGTCAAATTTCGCAACATCAACAGCTGATACCTCGACATGCACTCGTCGGAAGCCAGACATAGCTCCCTGAATGTTGAAATCCCTGAAGTCCGACTTAACTTTACCTCCGGCATAGAATGGGTCGGCGTTTTGGGTAAGAGAGTAGCATGCCTTAGGGTGAGGAAGCTGGCTGCATGACGTGAACTTAGTAAACGTACCTATACTACCGCCGCCATACACATGCAACGTAAGAAAGAGGAGGAAGAGAGTAGCAAATGTTATGAAATTCTTCGCCATGGGTTTTGGTTTGGGGAAGAGTATTGGGTTCCGATGCTTCTTGTAGACTCGGCCGGCGGCCATGGATGTAAAGAAATGGATTTAAGAGTACTAAAGACTGGTAGGATTATCTAGGTATTGATATTAAAGAATTGACAATAGCTGAATTGAAATTAATACCAAATGAATAGAGATAGGAACAAATAGATTTTATTGTAATTGAATGAATTGAAGATTGAATTAAACTATCTAACAACAGTATTGACTTGAAATGAAATATCGGAATTGAAATGAAATTGAAAGTTGAAATGAATTAATGAATTAAAAACTGGAATTGAAATGAAATGAACAATAGAACTGAATTAAAAACAGAATTGAATTGAATTGATGGTAACTTCTAGCTATTTTACAGAACTTGAAAGTAAATGAATGATTAGTCTTGAATTTTAGTTATGAAATGGAATTAAAGGAACTGAATTATACAGGAAAATATTCACTGAATGAAATTGAATTAAAAAAAAATGATTCAAACTAACATGTATTAAATTGTTTGGAATGAAATACACATTAAGATGATCGAAGGTGATGTCAATAGCAAGAACAGAAACTAAATCAAAAGAACTGAAATTCTGGAATGTATACTAGAGATATACCTATAATATGAGAAAAGAAACAGGAAATGAATATCTTGGACAAACACAAACCTAAGGAATCGCAAGCACGGAAAACGATCAAAAAAGACGGAAGAAAAAGAAATTTACAAATGTAAAATCTCTCGGTAGTACTCCAACTTCATTATCCCTTACTTTTATAGTTTTCAGATATAAAATATCTTTCTGTTTTGACAGTTAGGAGTTTATTGAATTTAATTGCAGTTATTTAAATATTTGATATTTATTTCAGGTGTGATTGCCGTTATTCTTCACATCCTCCCGCAAATCTTGAAGGGAATAACCTTGAAGATTTGAAGTGTCAGACATTGTACAATAGCTTGCTGGAACCAGCTTGTGGCGATGAATCGTCTGTACCCAATATTTTAGAGAAACCATCTGCATACTGCATGGAAGTTGGTACATATTCTACTCTTAGAACTCCCCTACCTATTTATTAGTTCTCTTACAAAATAATATGAAATTTCTATGTGTCTAGATCTTGATGTAATTGTAGGATTCTTAGCTATGAAGATGGCTGACTTATTATCGCATAGGAGAATTGGGGTGATTTTAACTTTATTTTCAATTCTCTAAACAAATAGCAATACCATATGATCTCTGAAGTAACATGAGCCATAACTTTGAATTCTGCTTTTGAGTTTGAATTTGAGACTGCTGGTTGCTTTTTAACAGACCAAGATAATAAATTGTTGCCATACCAGACACTTGAGCCAGTTATTGATCTTCTATCTAGTGATCCTCCCCAATCAGAATCTGTGTAGGCAGTTAAATTTAATGTTGTTTCTGACCCTTTTGTGATCCTCAATCCCAAACTATATATAAGTGCTTTGTAGGTATCTAAACATCCTTCTTACAGCTAGCAAATGTCCTTCCTTTGGATTCTGAAGAAATTGACATACCTGATTTTATTGCAAATGATAAGTCAGGTCTGGTAAGAGCTAAATATTGTAAGCTCTCTACCATGCTCCTATATTCTGTTATATCCTCTAGTTCTTGCCCATGTCTTGATGTAACTTCTGTGACAGAGTCATTGGTGTCCTTAATTACAGTGTTTGAATACCTAGGAAGAATCTTAGCCTGCCCATATCTCTGCATTTGAAGGTTTCACACAACCTCTTTATAAACTCTTTTATCTCTTCTTCATCTGATCCTGTCACAACAATATCATCTACATAAACTAAGATTAATAGCTTAAACTCACCATTAACCTTATAGAAGAGTGAAGCATCGGCATTTGAGTTTTTGAAATTCTCAGAAATTAGATATTAATGTAATATGAGGTACCAAGCTCTCGGGGCATGTTTGAGGTCATATAATGCTTTCTGCAGTAGGCATACATCTCCCAATCCGTTTTTATCTTCATATCCTTTGGGTTGTTTCATGTATACAGTCTCATATAGTGTGCCATTTAAGAAGGCATTTCTGACATCCAATTGCTATAAGGGCCATCCATGAGTCACTACCACTAATAGAACATTCCTAACTGTTGAGATTTTTACTACTAGATTGTATGTGTACTGAAAGTCCACCCCTTCATCCTGATTATACTTTTGTGCCACCAACCTGGCTTTACACCTTTCTATGCTCTCCCATCAGACCTTCTTTTTACCTTATATACCCACTTAGAGCCAATCACATTCATATATTCCTCTTTTGGTACCATTATCCAAGTATTATTTTTTCTGATAGCTGTCATTTCTTCTTCCATTGCCTCCTTCCAACATCTGTGTTTATTGGCCTGTGAAAAGCATGTAGGCTCAACAATATCATTAGAAACAGTTATACTATTAAAACTTTTTTCAGAAGTACACATATTATAATCCTTGTATAGTACATTTGGAAATTTCTCCCTTGCTGATCTTCTTAGATATGAAACAGGAGGAACCTTCTGAACTTGAGTTTCAGAGGTAGAAAGGTTTATATTTGGATTCAATTCCAAATTAACTCTGTTTTCAGTGCTAGAGATAACAGTTAATGGAGTAGGTTCCAAACTGTCATTAGACCTATCTAAGTTAGACTCTGACCTATGACTTGGGAGACTAACGCCTTGATTTCTGTTAGATAGAGCTAGAATAATATTGATTCCTATCCAAGCTACTGACTTCATTTGATATATTTTGATTGTATGGAATTATATCTCTGTTAGACAGAGAATCAGAATGATTCCTGCCTAAGCTAGATATTCCATTTGATATTTCACTCACATTTTCATTAAAAGGTCTATTTGTACCTAACCCTGTGATTGGTATCCTTATTTGAGATATCAATTCCACTGGCCTTCTGGGTTTGGATTGAACATCTACTGATTTTAAAGAATCAGTAAATGGGAAGGAATTCTTATTAAACACCACATTTCTACAGATTTTAATTTTTCTGGTTTCTATGTCTAGACACCTATATCCTTTTTGCCTTTTTTAACAAAAAGGATATAGGTGTCTAAAAATGACGAAATTTTTTGAGTAAAAATGAAAAAAAACCCTTCATTTTTAGGTCAAATGAAGGAATTTCCTCCATTTTTGGTTCGTAAAGCCAAATCCGTCATTTTGGAAAAATTGTATTTTTTTACCATGAATAAAAAAATATAAGAAAAGGGAAAATTCCCCATTTTCCCCCAAATACGTCATTTTTGATATTAACAGGAATGGAGGAATTTCCGTTATTTTTTTTTAAAAATCCGTCATTTCTTTATTTATAAAAATAACGGAAATTCCCCTATTTTTTCGAAAAAACTTGATTTTTTTTGGATATACAATTAAAATCATTTCAGATATTTTATAACAATTAAAACACTTGAAAACAAACTACGCATTTAAATAAAAAAAATATTTTAAAACATAAAATTAAAACATGCATTTAATAAATAATTTAAATTACTCTAATTACAATAATAGTTTAAAAACTAGTTTAAACACTAATATGGACGTCAAGTACAATATCCATAGAAACAAGAGTAGATGCAATTAATTTTTATTGAAATGTCTAGGTGGCGCTTATGTTTCCCTAAAAAAAGTTATCTTCAACCTCATTTTTAATATCTGGGGTTCACTTGCCCCTTCCCCCTTGCCGTTCCCCCTTCCCCCTTGCCAAGCGATCTTCCTAGCGATTTTCCCCCTTGCCCCCCCGATCTTCCCCCTTGCCCCCCCGAAATCCCTAGCGAAGAGAAGGTCGCTCGTTCGCCCTCCAGCGAACGAGCGAGAGCTAACGCAATCAGCGAGTGAATCGCGCGAAGTAGAAGCATCCGTCTGATCGCAAGTCGAAGGGAAAGCTGCCTGACCGCGAGCGAAGGCATGTCAGCAAGCGCGAGCGAGCCCGGTCGGCGATTCGACCGAAAAGAAGTCCGGTGCCAGCGAGTGAGCGAGCCATGCCAACGCGCGAGTTGAAGTCCGGCCACTGACCGCGAGCGAGTCCTGGCGGCGATAGGGCGGCGATCGACCGAGAAAGAGGGATTGGAAGAGAGCGAGCATGCGAGAGCAAGAAATGGGGAGCGAGCGAGGTCACCTCAGATCAGCAGCACTCCACGCCTAGCTTCCAGTTCAAATCTACTCCCTAACCTCTTTTTTAACTTGATCGAAGGACCTCGAGTGAGACCTCGGCTCCACGCCTCCCAGTGACCGCGAATGAGATCATTTCGCGAGCAACAGTTTTCTACTTCCGACGAGCGACAGATACAACTACCAGAAGATAGGAGGAAACCTCGCTATTGGTTTTTGACCTTCAAGCCGAGGATTAGCACGCCACATCTATTCCATATATCTTATCTACTTTTAGTTGTTTAGTTAATTGGCTTGTAATCTTTTAATTTTCTGTTTAATCAAAATCGCCTTTAAAAAAAAAAAAAAAATCTGGGGTTCTATCTGTAAATACCCCAAAGTAAATTCTTTAGTCACACAAAATTACCCATTATTTAGTATATTAAGGCTTTTATTGCAATATTCCTATCCATTAGGAGCTTTTAATTTATTCTAGATTGTAATTTGTATTATAATTTAAACAATAGGATTTGTAATAAAATATTATTAAAATACACGTGTATTAAGTTATTATTCATAACTAATTTATTTTATCTCGTCATTTAATCAGTCATCTTAAAGATTGGAAGTGAAAGGCACTCGACTGACCGGAATCCAAGAATTTCCGACCAAAAATTTCCCAACTGTGAATTTCCTTGCCATGGAAGAGGACATGACATGGTATCCACCCCATTTGACTCTTCGTTTTGTACTGGATCCTGCTCCGGTGTTGGAATACTCTCCATAATACAAGGTCTTCAGTGCGAAGTTTCCATTCCACTTCAACCAACCGGCGGGTGCAATCAATCCACCTAAGTTACTCCTCATGAACACCGTCCGTGAATAACGTTTCCACGGTCTACCGAGAAACGTCTTTATTTTCCCCTGCGACGACCGGAAGTCAGAAGCGGCCTTGATCACCGAGCGGTGTATGGATATTCCAGTGTTCTCGTTGGGATCTGATCGACCTTGTGCAGTCACTGTGTTTTTCTGATTTCGCATCGGCTTTCTTACATAGATTTTGCAGTTCTGCAATACCACCACTCCGTCGCCGAAGATGAAGTCGACGGTACCGTAAATGTCACATTCGCGGTAAAATTGACGTTGAGAGTGGACGTAGAGTGTGTCTTGGTAACCCTTGAAGCTGCAACGATAGAAAACCGACATATCGGAGTCGGATCGCATGGCCACTGCCTGGTGCTTCATAGCTCCGGCAGTATTCTGAAAAGTCATGCCCTTGGCGATGAATCCTTTACCGGCGACCGCTGTTGCGAAATAATATATAGATCGATAATTAACTCAACCAGGCTGATCAGGTGTATATTATATATATGCGTGTGTGTATGTATCTTACCGAAAGTTGCCGATCTGAACGTCGTCCAACCGTCCTTTACGCTCCGTTTTCCGGTGATGATGGTTCTATCGATACCGTCGCCGACGAACATCAGATTCTTCATCGACTTTTTTACCTCAACATTCTCTTTATAAACTCCAGCTTTTATGTAAATAACAAACCTACGATTGCCCCTTCTCTTGCCAGAGACGTGGCTAAGTGCTTCTTTGATTGTCTTGTAATTTCCAGAACCATCTTTGGCGACAACAAGATTGGCCTTCACAGACACTGATCGAAGAAGCCTCCGGCTATCATCATCCGACAACCATTCCGGAAACAAATCATCATTACCATCACCACCACCAACAGAAAAAAGCTTTCGGTTCCTACCAGAAATGGTCGGTTCCGGTACGTTGACGGCGAGGGAGTTGCTGAGCAAGTCGGTTATATTACTAGACAACAGATTGGCCATCGAAGGTGGTGGGATGAGACCAAGATCAAAGAACCCATCAGCACACGTCTGCTGATTCGCAGCGGCGGCGCTCAACCACGTCTGGGTCTCTTCACTCGACGGATTCTCCACGGAGTTTCGAAGGTGTTCGATAGTCTCTTCACCAAGTGCAACGCAGTCATCCCAAGCACCTCTCGTGCGCGAGTCAAATTTCGCAACATCAACAGCTGCTACCTCGACATGCACTCGTCGGAAGCCAGACATAGCTCCCTGAATATTAAACTCTCTGAAGCCCGACTTAACTTTACCTCCGGCATAGAGTGGGTCGGCGTTTTGGGTAAGAGAGTAGCATGCCTTAGGGTGAGGAAGCTGGCTGCATGACGTGAACTTAGTAAACGTACCTATACTATCGCCGCCATACACATGCAACGTAAGAAAGAGGAGGAAGAGAGTAGCAAATGTTATGAAATTCTTCGCCATGGTTTTGGTTTGGGGAAGAGTATTGGGTCTCGATGCTTCTTATAGACTTGGCCGGCGGCCATGGATGTTGTGGAGAGGTTTGACTAATTCATCAAGGAAGAAGGATGGTGGAAATCGACATACGTGTATGATGAGATATACTGAATTGATAGTTTAACTAACCATACAGCATGCGCCGTCAAAATATGTCAAACGGTTGTTGATCTTGAAACTTGTAAAGTCGAAAGTCATATTACTGATGTTGACTATTCAAAACTATTGAAAACCAGGTAAAACCGGGGCAAGACTGCATGGACGTCAAACGGGGCAGCCTTACCCGGGAGCTCTTCTCTGAAAATATGATCGGATGTGGGACAAAAAGAAGATTTTTTTTATGTTTTTCCAGACCCGTTTCGAAAAAAATGATCGGATCTAAGACGACCCTACCCGTTCTTGTCTCTAATTATGTCATAATTAGTATGTGTAATAACAGATAAGATTACGAAAATAAATGTCATGTCGTTAACCTCAACGGTTTCATTCGTTTTTAAAGTGAGTTCCACTATAGTGCGTTTTCAATTCTCTTAGTGACATGATGAAAGCTCACGAAATTATTTAATGAAGATATAATTAGTTTAATTACGTACTTGGCTAGCTAATCCACATCTCTAAAACATATCTACCAAATCCACATTTGATTGGGAGAGGGAATCCTGTAATCATTATAATAGAGAAATAGATTTTGCTTGACTGATAGTATGTATTAGAAATATAACCCCACAGAAACTATAAATTAGAAATATATCCTTAATGTAAATATTAATCTCAAATCTTTAAGTTACACAGATATTATATATATAACATTTTATGTATATTCATTTTAATCTATTGATTCCTCACATTTCTTTCTAGGAATTTCCATAGATAATTAATTCTCATATCCATCATAGTTAATTTCATATTAGGATTTAATACCAAACACCAACATAGCCGTTGGGTGTTTACTATTTAAACATATCCAAGCCTCCATCATAAACACGTTCTTACAATCTATAATTCACAACACACACACACTGATCTTCATCAACACATTCTGCTGCTCAACGCTTCCGCACAACTCCATCATCAAACCTGCAAATCATTTGTTGGATAATCGAGCTACACATCAATCAATCGATTATCCAACAGTATCAATATCTTTACATACATATACTTAATCATCATATATTTTATTCATCATTCAATTGCATTGCTTAAGTATTACATATCTATATAATTGTTTGATCATATCATCTATATCAAAATCTATCAGTATGTAACTATGTAAGTAAAAAAATTATTCATTACGCAAGTGGAAGAAGAAAATAGTAGTGTTTCTTACAATGATAAAATGCCTCATCTAAGTATCACTCTTAAAGGTATTATACAATAACACTATTGGGTATGTACGGATGACTTATTAAGCCGGATTGAGTCTGATGGTCTCGGTCTGTTGAACCGGAAGTATCATCAAAAGTATAAGCGACTGCAAGAAGCAGAATTGTAGAAGCAGAGGTAAAAGCAGAAGATGTAAAAAGAAATAGCAACTGTAAGAAGTAGAACTGTAGAAGCAGAAGTAGAAGTGAAAGAAGAAAATAGTAGTATTTTTTACAATGATAAAATGTCTCATCTAAGTATCTCTCTTAAAGGTATTTATACAATAACACTATTGGGCATGTACGAACTTATTAAGCCGGACTGAGTCTGATGGTCTCGGTCTGTTGAGCCGGAAGTATCACCAAAAGTATAAGCGATTGCAAGAAGCAGAACCGTAGAAGCAGAAGTAGAAGAAGAAGATGTAAAAAGAAATAACAACTGTAAGAAGTAGAACCGCAGAAACAGAAGTAAAAGTGGAAGAAGAAAATAATAGTATTTTTTAAAATGATAAAATATCTCATTTAACTATCACTCTTAAAGGTATTTATACAATAACACTATTGAACCTGTACGGACTTATTAGGCCAGATTGAATCTAATGGTCGGTCTGTTGAGCCGAGAGTATTACTAAAAGTATAAACAACTACAAGAAGCAGAAGTAAAAGAAGAAGATGTAAAAAGAAATAACAACGGTAAGAAGTAGAACCGCAGAAGCAGAAGTAAAAGTGGAAGAAGAAAATAATAGTATTTTTTACAATGATAAAATATCTCATTTAAGTATCGCTCTTAAAGGTATTTATACAATAACACTATTGAACCTGTACAGACTTATTAGGCCAGATTGAATATAATGGTCAGTCTGTTGAGCCGAGAGTATCACCAGAAGCATAAATAATTACAAGAAGCAGAACTGTAGAAGCAGAAGTAGAAGAAGAAGATGTAAAAAGAAATACAACTGTAAGAAGTAGAATCGCAGAAGCAGAAGTAAAAGTGGAAGAAGAAAATAATAGTATTTTTTAAAATGATAAAATATCTCATTTAACTATCACTCTTAAAGGTATTTATACAATAACACTATTGAACCTGTACGGACTTATTAGGCCAGATTGAATCTAATGGTCGGTCTGTTGAGCCGAGAGTATTACCAAAAGTATAAACAACTACAAGAAGCAGAAGTAAAAGAAGAAGATGTAAAAAGAAATAACAACGATAAGAAGTAGAACCACATAAGCAGAAGTAAAAGTGAAGAAGAAAATAATAGTATTTTTTTACAATGATAAAATATTTCATTTAATTATCGCTTTTAAAGGTATTTATACAACAACACTATTGGATCTGTACGGACTTATTAGGCCAGATGGAATATAATGGTCGGTCTGTTGAGCCGAGAGTATCACCAGAAGTATAAACAAATACAAGAAGCAGAACTATAGAAGCAGAAGATGTAAAAAAATAGCAACTGTAGGAAATAAAACTGCATAAGTAAAAGTGGAAGAAGAAAAAGTAGTATTTTTTACAATTATAAAAGATTTCATCTATCACTTTATTTATACAATAACACTATTGGGCTTTTATGGACTTATTTAGTCAGGTTGAGTATGATGGTCTCGGTCTGTTGGGTCGGGAAGAAGTATAAGCAAAACTGCAAGAAGAAGATGTACAAAGAAATAGCAGGTGCAACTGTGCAAGAAATAAAAATGGATATATAAGGCTGCATCATGACTCGGTGCGAACATCCGATTTCACCGTCCACGTCCCACCTCATCTGATTTCATCGTCCGTCTCAAGTGGAGGTAAATCGCGAGGTTCGTTGTCTACGGAATCGTGGTTCCGTCATCGCGACCGGCACAACCCGTGAGGAATCGTGGTTCCAATATCACGATCGGCACGGAATTACGATTGTGCGGACCGCAGAATCACGGTTCCGGAAAGGACATCTCGCACGTGATGTCTTTCTCATTGAAATTTTGAGATTGATATGTGAAATGACATCACGTGATGTCATGATGTCCGGTCTTAATGTCGTTGGGCAGGAAACTAATTGTATATAAATAAAAGGATAAGTAGATAAATATTTCTAAAAGCTTTATGGCTAAGTATTTTGTGTTAAAATAATAAAGGTGGTTTTAAATTTACAAAATCGTGTTGTAAAACTTGGAATAATTACTGATTAACTAATTACTAATTATATTTAACAGCGACACTCTGTTTTGAATCATCCCCTTGAACAGATTCTCAAGTTTAATCTCAAGATGATCCATTTGCTCTTCTACCGCTTTCAATCTCCTCTGAGTTTCCCTCATCGCCACACCATCGACGTCACCACCACCTTTGCCAGAAAAAAGCATCCGTAGAGCATGGATAGAATCATCGACTTGGCTTAACACATTCCCCCTGTTCACTCTATTCTTCAGGAGGAATCTCGTCGGCACTTTCCACGGGCACCAATTTCCGCAGCTTGACAAGAAGTAAGTCAGGAGATAGGATAAAACAGAGGCCGATATGATTATCACGTCACCCATCACTTTCAACAACACCAGAGTCTCTAGGTCTTTTTCCGCCTCGCTGTAGCGGGAGCAATTTTCACTCACTTGGTTTGATTGATTCAGACACTGGTGCACGATCTTCTTCTTCGACCCCCGTGAGATGACAAAAGCGTCGATGCTGCAGGTGGTTGCTCTGTTCGCCCCTTTTCGCCGGAAAACGGAGTGGAGTCCCTGTGAACGTTCCTTTGTCATCATGAGCAATTCTCTTATCACGTTACAAGCCTCTAGAAGTCCGACGTACCCATCAAGAACAACATCGAAGCAGTTCTTCCCACGGATGCCTATAATCATACGTTGCGTCGTCGGAACCTGGAGTAGGTTCTCTACTAACGAGGACACACGGGAAAGCTCGGCAAGGCCATTGGAAAGTGAGTTATCGGAGGGAGTGGAAGCCGCGGAGGCTTGTAGCCATGACTTTAGTTTCTGCAGACTAACGTCGACAGTTTCAGCGAGATGGTTGAATCGCGTCGGCAGACTGATGGAAGGAAGTGGAATAAAACACGTCGGAGATGACGAAAAGACTTCCATTGAAATTGAATATAATTTGAATACGATTGCAGTCGAAGGTATTTATAAGGTTTTAAATTAAAACCGATTGCAGTCGAAGGCATTCCACTGAAATGCTGAAACTAACTAACCTGTAAGGTAGTAATGCAATAAATGTTTGTATCGGAAATGCAGTGGCGCAAATTTTTTGGTAAACACCGCCTTAAAACTATAATAATTTAACATTCTTAGGCACTTCATATGTATTTTTATAATACAATTTACATTTTAGATAGGTATGCATTAATATAATAACTTTAAAAAAATTAATATAATAACGTTAAAAAAAATGTATTTTTAGGCAGTCTACACCTAGTATAACATCCGTTCAATGAAATAGACCTACATGCAAATCCATCGTAATTGTCATTGATCCCAACAGTAGTTTGATGTCTCTGCAAACACCTTGGCTAGCTAGACATCGTATTGTCATTACCCACCACAACATTGTAGCGTTTTCGCGTATCGATAGGTAATTCAAGTTGCCTCACCCACCTTCCATGAACGAAGTTCAAGCTCGTGCCGGAATCGATCAATATACGTAGCAGATAGTTTTTAATAAAGCCTTGTACCTGAATCGATGTCGAATCTCTGGCCATCGCATGCAACGATGTCACCGGAACTTCTTCCTCGTACTCTTCTGCCTCCTTTAGTTGGTTGTGTTCGTCAAAAATGATTTCGTCTTCATCTTCCACTTCTAGCGGTGTAGATTCCAGAAGCAACGACATCCTAGCTGGTTTCTTGCATGAGTGTCCGCGATGGTAACGCTCGTCACAGTTGTAACATAGTCCCGCTTCTCGACGAACCCTTTGTTTTTCAATGGTGAGTTTCTTTACTTCCGGAACGCGTTTCTGCATGACTATATTCTCATCTGATCGGAAGTTCCGTTGGTTGTTTTAACGGCTATCAGCTAGCTTGGTTTCTTGGATTTCCGCCATCTCCTTCGCGTCCAACAAACTCGTTGGTTTGAATGGAATCACTTCGTTCCTTATATCTTCTCTCAGACCTGTCAGAAATGTTTCCACCTTAAACTGAATGTTGAAACCATGCATTCGATTGGATTGTTCCTCGAACTTTTCTATATATTTCTTAACTGCCGATGTTTGTTGCACCCTTGCAAACCTTCTTAGGTGACCGACGTGTTTTTCTTCAGAGTCGAACCTGCCTAAGATCAAGGTACATAGGTCCCCCATGCATGGATAGGCCTCTTCGCATGTTGGTGTCAAAGCCACTTCCCGACCTCACCTTCGATATTAAACCCTGCTGAGTATACCTTTAGATGTTCCGGGGTGTTGTGAAAAAAAAAATCTTCGCACTTTTGAATCCATTCATAAGGATCCTCTCCGTTGAACTTCGGAAAATCGAATTTCCATTTGATCGGCATCATCTGAGCAACCTGATTTTCGTTGTGGAAGTGGTTGGCCAGCAAATGGTGTACGTGGTTCCAGTTGTGGTGCAGGTGGAAGACATTGCAGTTGAGTCTGAGACAGCGTAACTGCCGGGGTGTTAACCGTCACATTTTCAGTTGTTGGATTGGCACCCACCTGGTGCTGTGTGAACTGCGGTGTGGTCAGGTGGAAAGGAACCGGTGTGAACGGTGGACGTGACGACGGAAACACGTGATGAGGTGTCGTCGGCGGAGACGTATGCATATTCGGACGAACGGTCTAGTAGGCAGGAGGTGACGCAAAGTCTGGTGGACGTACGCGTTTGGGAATCTAGATGAGCCAGTACTGCCATCATGCCTTCCTCTAGTCGTGCTACATGCAGCTCTGGCCAAAGACGTTTGTAATTCGATCTGCGTAGCTGCGATTGCATCAATCCTTCTGGCCAACGTCTGATTGTTGGTCTCCTCGGTGGTTTGACGTTCTTCCGTCATGAGTTTTTCGATTGAAAACACCAACTGTTATGTTCTCCGATCAACTCTCTCCGGAGAGATTCTACTTACGGTTCTAACTAACAAAATGTAAAGTTACGGATAATATTTATATCTCAATCACCAGTTACCGGAGCTTTTATAGGCTCGACGGTAATAAGTCACGACATCGTAACCCACTAAGTCACGTTATGTGACGTCGTGTGATGTCATGTGACATGATCATAATGTTTGCACACATGCATGGCATGCATATTGGGCTATTTGCGATATTAAAATATTACAACTTAAGGGAATAATATAGGGGAAATACTACAATAGTCTTTTTTCATGGATCAATCGACGAGAGTGTCGACGACGTAATCATCTAGCGCCGGAGGAGCTCGACGAGGTCGTTTACTAGGGAGCTCTTCCATATCAGTGTAGGGGTGGATGTGGGTGGGTTTAAAGAAATCCACAACTATGCAAAATCTGACCAGTGAGAAATTGCTAATGCTCAAGGATTTCTTAAACAATTGGGTGGTCTGAATTATTTTTTTTATTTATCAAATTTAAAAAATGTTTTTATAATAGACACTAGGGGTGGGCGTGGGTCGGGTCAAACCAGAACCCGAACATGTCGGGTCCGGGGTTGGGTTGGTATTTTCGACCATGAAACCCGATACGAACGACAAAATACAGTTATTGAAAACTGAAATAATCATTTGATTACAGTTATTAAAATACAAAAAAATAACTAATCAAAAATAGACAAAGTATCTTTAGATGGTATTTATGTTTAAAAAAAAAGTATCGTTAGATGAGAAATTGTGGACGATCAAGTAAATTAAATGGTCAGACTTTAGATAATGTATTTTGGTGAATTTTTTCAATTAAATAATAATGATTGAATACAAATTACAATATAATAAAATTTTATCTTCTTATTTTGGATAAATTATTAAATTTATCGATTTTTGTTACAATCTATTATTAAATTATGAAAAGTTAAACTAATCTCTCTGTATACTTGGTATGTGTACTTGTAGATACCAAAAAAATAGTGACCTTTCCGATCGTGACTAACCTGACAGTTGATCTGTTTCTCGCTAAATTCTCTGCAATTGAGAGGAAAACCGAAGCGTTCAACCTCTTTAAAAAGTGGGGATTTCAGAGAGAGAGAGACCCTGAAGGAGTTGGGGTGAAGAAATTAAATAATATCGAGGTGACAATTAACAAGTTAAAGGGTGAAGTGGACAAAAAGCAAAAGGTCACGATTGGCGAGAGACATCTGACCATGGTATCCTTGGCGGGTGCATCTGACCGTGTCCCCGAACAAGTTTCCTGCTCGTGTTTTTTTGGAGTTCGATATTATGAACAAGCTTCCTCCGCCAGTAATAGCTAGATGCATAATGAACTTGACCGGGAACAAGGTGGTAAGATATGCGGCCTTTGCAGAAGGTTACCAAAGCAGAGGAACAATTCAACGTGATATTGATCTCCTTGATACCATATTAAACCTATGCGTGAAAGACTTCCAGCTAGTGCAGAATTAACACAGAATGTGGCCGGAAGTGCAAAGCGGAAGAGGGTGGATTCTAGGGTTCTTCGACTTACCGATCACTTAGAATCCGTTGAAAGGCGATTAAGAAAGAGTTTAGGAAAATTAACTGTGTATATTCAATTAATTAATTAATTATCGTTTACAAATTTCTTTTATTTATAATTTAATTACAATAACTGAAATCAACTAACTCTATTTTACATTAACTAATTGCATTGATAAAGCTTAGTTGATTTTTGGCTCAGTTAGGCCCCGTTACTGAATTAGCCCATTTTAATTTTTTGAAACATTTGTAGTCTCTATCTCAAGCTTTGTCATTATTACTTCCGCATAAGTTTTATTGAAAACATTGCGGTGTTCGCCTCAAGTTTCTTTATTATAACTTATGTTTGCCTTGGGTTATTTGCCTGCATAGTAATCTCATATAAAAAATAAGATATAAGTCCTGAAATTGCAGTTTACCGGATTAAAGTATTAAAGAGTTAATTCTTATGATTTAGCATTTAATTCCTTTATTATTAATCTATTATTAAATTCTGAAGAGTTAAGTTAATCTCTCTGTAGATTTGGTGTTGTGTACTTGTGGATACAAAAAATTAAACTTTAATATTATCGATCATATTATAACGATTAACGATTGAAAACTGACATAATCAGTTGATTACCGTTATTAAAATACGAAAAAATAACTCATCAAAGATAGACAAACTATTGTTAGATGACAAATTGTGAGCCATCAAGTAAATTAAATTGTAACCTTAGATAATGGATTTTTGTGTTATTTTTTTAATTAAATGATAATGAATACAAATGATTGATTATAAATTATAATCTATTATAATTTTATCTTTTTTTTGATAAATTATTAAATTTATATCGTAACAACCTTCTATTCGGATGGTTGACCTTTTATTTATAAGATTTCCATAAAGGTATTCTGATTTACCTTGGTTGACTTTATTCGGAAGATCTGTTCGGACTTTGCAGAACTGATCGACTTTTATTCGGATGAACGACCAGGATTTAAATTGGTTTTTAAAGAACCTATTCTTACATAGTATTATGCAATTCTATTGACTATTATTTAATTTTACTATAAAAATGAAGTTGTTTATACTTCACACTGTCATTCAAAATGCAAAAGCAAAACCAACAAAAGTAATATTATTATCATTAATTTAAATTTTATGTTATTTATTTTATTTTCTTAGTTAGAGATTTAGAGTCAAAATAAATTCAGATTCAGGTAGAAATTGATTTAATTTCAAATAAAATTTAATTTTTTGTGTCCAACTGAATTTCAAATGATGGGTAAAACAAGATTAAATTAATAATGGTTTGTCAAATAAAATTAAAATGAAAAAAAATAGATGTAGTCATAATTCATGAAGGATAAAATATAAAAAAATATAACAATTTCAGTAAAAAAATCATTTCGATTAAAAGCTAATCAAAAGATCAAATTATTGTCCAATTGTGCAAGAAAGACAAATTCATCATAAATCATAATATAATAAAAATTCCAAATTCTAAAATCTAAATTTCATATTTATTTATTATCATTTATTACTTATTTGTCGTTAAACAAACGTCTCATCATGTGCTCCAAAGTAACACATCCGGTAACGGAACTGCCGATCACATGACGGTGCAACTTCCAGGTTCTTCCTCACAGAAAAATTGACAAGTCGGCTTACCATAGACCGGCGGCGGTGGCATGTAATTCCATCCGTATCCATACCCGGCACCTCCATACCCGGCGCCTCCATATGGATCACATACGCAAGACCTGTGCCCATAGCTGCAGTCGCAAGTGCAGGATCGTTGTTTTTCATGGCACGGCCCACAGAAGCATATTTGCCCAGTCATGTGGAACATTGGGTACTGCGGTATTACCGGTGCCGGTGGTGGTGGCTTTTTCTCCTGCTCCGGTGGAGGTGTCGCAGGTTTTTTCTCAGGCGGAGGTGTCGCGGGCTTTTTCTCAGGCGGAGGCGTTGTGGGCTTTTTCTCAGGAGGAGGCGTTGCGGGCTTTTTCTCAGGCTGAGGCGTTGCGGGTTTCTTCTCAGGAGGAGGCGTTGCGGGTTTCTTCTCAGGAGGAGGCGTTGCGGGTTTCTTCTCAGGAGGAGGCGTTGCGGGTTTCTTCTCAGCAGGAGGCGTCGCCGGCTTCTTCTCCGGCGGTGGGTCTGGAATGTTGATTTCCTTGATAGATTTACAAGCCCTGCAGCACAGCTTCTTGATGAGCACGTCAGGATCGAACGGACCAGACAGAGTGATCTGGTTGTTCTTCTCATCCCAGTTAACTTTCTTGATGTTCCATTCATCTCCACAACAGGAAGAAAAGAAAAAAAATCAAATTTATATCCACATCAATTCCAAAGCTCGCCGGAAAACAACAACAACCCACATATATACATACATACATACATACATACCTTGGTGTCTTTTGAGCACCTTTTTCATCTTCCGTCTGCACAGAGAGCAGGACAGATCAACCTTCAGGATCATGATCTGCATATATAAAATGAGTTAAATTAAGTCAAGATAAAGTGATCAAGTGTGATCTGACTGTCAACATAGTAAATACATACCTTGTCGGCCATCGTCGGAAGCTCTGTCGATCGGATAGTTCAGAGGAGGAGTTGAACTGAATGACAGGAAGTAAGGAAAGAAGGAAGGAGGAAGGGGGAAGTGAAGTTGTTTAAATCATACGACAGAGCCACCTACCATACGAAAAAGAGAAGAGACGTGAGATCTCTTCCACCTAAAATGAAACTTAGGATTTAATTAGGGTTTAATTAACCTACCTCCGTACAGCTTTGTCACATTATTTATGGTCTCGATGTGACTCCAATACAGTATACTACAATATAGAGTTACATCATAATGAAAATTATTTACACAACAAAATCAGAAACTTGAACTTTCAACATTCAACAACTTTAATAATAGTTATCGTAACCAGTTGGGTTTAATCTTTGTTGTTGATCCGATCGTCTGAATGCAATGTATAACAAAGTTTTAGATTTATATTAAGAATTATGAATGAAGGAAAAGAAATGGAAAGATGAGTAGTTGCTTTCCTTTTCTTTCTACTAGAAAGAATAGCATGTGATATTATTTCTTAAAAATTTATATTGATTGGTACTACCATTACCATTTATCAATGACACTAGATTGAGAATTTTGTTCAATTTAGGAAACAAGAAAGATGAGTGATGACATAGGGTTCTTAACAAATGTACTTTCAACACAAGATGAGTTATACCCAAGATCTCACTTATAACTAAGAACCAGGTGCATGGGTTAACACAAGTTTATAAGTAAAAAGACCTACTTTCGAGTGATATATCAAATTCAAATAAAAAATGAAAATCAACAAGACCAGAATTTTCAAAAATTTAATCATAACTAAGATCTTTCATTGATCTTTCATAAATCATAGTTATCTTTTAAGCTTAAGCATTGAAACGTGGGGTATGTTGTTGAGATTCTTTTCAGAATATTTCTTTTTCAGTGTGAATTATCTTTTCAATTAATTAATTAAAAATATAGACAAAGTGGTTGATGTCTTGCTGATATCACTCACTATTTTTTACTGCCGACAAAATTGCCGACATTCTCTATTGGGCTTTTAGTGGGCCTTGAAATATTCTAAACTTTTATCTTGTCGGATCCCTTTGATGAAAGAACGATCCAAGAAAATTCCTCGAGTGATCGACTCGGTTAACTAAACTCATGAGTTGTCGAAGTCAGAGATTTTGATTTCTTCTTTATCTCTTTTCTGTCTGGTTGGTCAATTTGCAGATTGGGTGGGTGTTAGACTGTCAGTCATGGATAATAGGCACCAGCGAACTTCTCAATCGGCGGCGAATACTAGCCCCAAAGGACCCAAGACCAAAAAGAAAACGGAGTTTCTTAACATCATCAAGGTTCGATTTCATTTGTTTTTTTTTTTTTTTTTTTTTCTCAACGTGATTTTCTCTCTTCAGAGCGTGGCCGGGCTAAGTAATTTTTCGTCTCAAGAAAGTAGCAGCGGCGGCACCGGCGCCGGTTCCGAAAACGGCGGGAAGGGGCGGAGCAAGTTGTCTGCGAATCGGGTGACGCATGGCTTCCATCTGATCGAGGGGAAGTCCGGGCATGACATGGAAGACCGTCACGTCGCAGAGTACAGACAGGATGCCAACGGTGTTCATGAGTTAGGGTTGTTCGCTATCTTCGATGGTCATCTCGGGCACATAGTTTCGACGTACCTGAAGACCAATCTCTTCAACAACATACTCTTACCGACTAATCGGCCTAGTTTCTGGAGAGAACCAGAATCTGCCATAAGAAATGCTTATAGATCGACAAACAAATACATCCTTGAGAATTCAGCCAGTTTAGGCTCCGGTGGATCGACGGCGGTGACTGCAATTGTGGTGGATGGCAAAGACTTGTGGATAGCGAACATAGGAGATTCCAGAGCGGTTTTGTGTGAGCGAGGAGAAGCTAATCAGCTGAGCGTCGATCACGAACCCAACACCGAAAGGGAGAGGATCGAAAGACAAGGAGGTTTCGTCACTCTTCTCCCCGGCGACGTCCCCCGTGTAAACGGACAGCTTGCGGTGGCAAGAGCATTTGGTGATCGGAGTCTGAAAGCTCATTTAAGCTCCGACCCAGATATAAGACATGTACCTATAGATTCTACCATAGAATTTGTGATTCTAGCCAGCGATGGGCTTTGGAAGGTTGGTCCGGTATATACTGAAATGTTTATTGATGTATCATCTAACGGATGAAATTATCACAGGTGATGACGAACCAGGAAGCTGTTAAACTTGTGAAATCTGTCAGAGATCCGCAGGTAGCTGCCAAACGTCTGGCTACAGAGGCACTTGCAAAGAAAAGTAGGGATGATATCTCCTGCATTGTCATTCGATTCAAGTCTTCCCAGACTTCATCTCATTAAACCCAATTTCATATCCCTAATTCCCCCTATATAAATAGACAATTATAATTACAATTGGCAATGTCATATTACTTTGTAATTAATTTAACTATAGTCAAAATCTTCTTCGTAATTATTTTATTACCAACCAATAATCACAATTCACAACCAAAATACCCAATTTATAAAAACTTTCCTCTTCAAAAAAATAGTAAATAATTTATCAGTCATCAATTCATTATCAACTATCAAATTTAATCAAGTTTTTAATTTAAAATGATTCTAATTTCCATGTGGACATTTGGTAAGGTATAAGCATTATAATTTCAAGTTTCCAATCTCACTTTAATAAAAAAACGCAAACTGTAGAGATTACAAGCCATTATGTTATAAACTTATAATGGAGCAGCTGCAAGGAAGGGTTCAAGGACACAAGGGTGTGAATAATTCAAAGTTTCAATATAAAGACAAATAAGACTTGAAAATAGCATTTTTAAAAAGAAGCAAACCATCAGAAACATCCACAACAAAGATTAGCTAAAATGCTCTGCACAGAGAACTGTCTATTTAAAAGATCTGGAATATGATCAAACATTTTTTCGTTGAGGAAATGTAAATATAAATAGCCTATGATCAAAATCAACTCTAATTCTTTTGGCTGCCCTGTATTATAGTCCAGAATCGCTGAGTTTACACTAAAAGAAAACTTCAAAAACCAGAGGCACACAACATTTTTTTCGATGGGAAGAGGTACCTCAACATTTTTTTTTATGGCAAGAGGTACCTCAACATATCTGTGCATTAGTTCAAAGGTTGACGAGGTAAGCGAGGACGTACTGGTGTTTTAGACGGACTTACCCTGGAAAAACAAGGACGGAAAGTTCGAAAGACTGTATTGTAAGATACGAAGTCGATGATTTTCAACAAGATAGTACCTTATAGGTTGTGATCCCAATACCACACCGCTGCAATTGAGTGCTTTGATTGCACTTTCAGCCTGCAAAATGACAAAAGATATGAATTGCAATGTTACCCAAAGAGATGTACCTCGAAGTGACGCCACAACAGTGAGTTTAGGACAGATATTACTTAAAGAAATTTTACATTTTTACAGGGAAAGAAATTTGAGAGATGCATGAAAAATATAAGGCAAACTATAAGTTAAAACAGCTAAGTGTATCAATAAATAATAAGATCCATCCTCTTGCAGATTTATAACTTATAATCAATAATCACCGATTATTAAATATGTTTTAAAATCCATCGTATCGATGAAAAAATAATGCCGATTAAGCGTATTTTTTAATTATTTAACAATAACATGGATAATTAATCCATTAACACACGATAAAAACATTGTATTAAACTATCATGCATGCAAACCAAGAAAGAAAAAAAATCAGATAATGAGATTAAGCATTTGACATATTTTCTACCCACTGACGGTTGGTGGCATATTGGTCAAGAATCTCAGTCTTCCAATGAAGGATCAAAGACACCATAAACAGGTGAACTATTTATTGTGGGATTTCTAAAATGGGAATTCCTCAGATCATAGAGAATACTAGAAAATTGGGATTTCTAAAATATTGTGGCTATTTTTTCACTGTGCAAAATATTTTATGCCAAATAATTCTAATTTTTTAAAATTTTATGACAATTTACCAAATTGCAAAACAATTTGAAAAAAAAAATTCCACATCAGAATGAGGCCTATCATGAGGTTTCAATCCACAGCTCTATAATGCCTTGTAAAAGGCAGTGTATGATAAAATTGACGACTTGGGTTATCTCCAATTTTATTACGTAGTAATCTGGGCTAGTATATATATAATTTACTAGTTTTGAGAAACAAAAGTTTTTTTTAAGTTTTTCATTTAAATAATAGAAATTTTACAATCATTGTAAATGTGCTAAATATTGTTTTTAGTTCCTCGTATAAATCCTAGAAAGATAGATAAAATAGAAAGTATAAAAGGCTATGTGCTTGATAATTTTCCTACAAATGAACTAGAAGAATGATCAAGCATTGATAATTTTATACTTTAGCCTCTAAGTGTACCAAAGGTTCAAAACTGATTTGTATTAATATTATTAAATTAATATTTTAGCCTCTAGGTGTCCAATTTATCTAGAAATATAAAATCAAGATTTTTAAACAAAAATACAATTCAAAACTGTACACTTGGACATTTAATCGGATATCCATTTCAAACTGATATGGATGTGTTTATTAATTTCAAAAATGCAGATCAAATTCTGTGTGAAAAGCATTTTATTGCGTAATAATCTGGGCTAGTATATTTTAATGGTGCCAAGTGCCAACTTCTGTGTGAAAACATTAAATTTGAAAAAACATCTAGACTCTATTTCATTGAGGTGACATGCCCCGAGATTTGGAGCGGATAATGGTAAGAAATCAACAGATCTTGAGGTATGTCTGCTCAGTGAAATAAAAGGTCCACATGGCTTTTCGCACTTTTTCACATTTAATGCTTTGACATAGCAAGTTGCTTGTATTTTAATATAAAAATAAATTATATATCATTAAATCCAAAACACAATTTGAATCTATATTCAATCCGAAATTAAATATACAATTATACATAGAAATCAAATTTCATTGGATATCCAATCCAAACTGATTTGAATGTGTTTGGTGATCCAAAAAAATGCAGATTAATTTCAGATACAAAATCTGATGTGAATTTGTAATTTTGTATTCATTTAGTTGGTTACATTCAATCAAAAATTGAATTATGCAATTATAGAGATCAAATTTCAAATGAGGAAGGTTCTTATTAAAGAAAAACAGTGTAAAAAATATCTTCCGGTCAATGTTTTTTTACTTTAAAAAAAAAAGCTTCCATGAAAATAATATTGTGTATTATATTATAATCATAGTTTTTAAAGCGGAAAAGCGCTTATTCATGAGCGCTTTTCCAATCGCTTTTTTCTAGTGGGTTAGTGGGCCAGGTTAGGGTCGGGTCGACGGGTCGGGTCGTTGGGCTTTACATGAAGCTTGAACTTAAATGAAGCACTTCAGAAGAAAAATGAGGCCATCGAAACAGTAAAGGTATCAGAAGATGTTGCAGGGTTTAGGATGTTGCTCAGATGAAGATGTCCGGATTGGAAAAGAAGCAACAGCCTCGTGTAGAAGCTAATGAACTCAGTGAGTTTGTAAATTTCACAGCAAATTTACACAGCAAACTGAATGTTATAAATGTTCATCTATGTGTAATATAACATTTATATTTGAAAATGTTATATTTGAAAATGTTAACATTTATAAACATGTAATAACAGGGATATATATTTGAAGAAAAAATATATTTATAGGATTTGAAAAAAATAATACAGGGATATATATGCAATTTTCGAGAAAATTTCATATATTTACAAAATTGCCATTATCGCTTATGGGAGCACTTTACTCTGGAAAATCCTATAATACAGGGATATTATCGCTTATATCCCTGGAAAATGGGAGCGTTTTACCGCTTTTAAAACTATGATTATAACAATAAAATTCTGATTCGTTTAACTGCACCAAATTTTTTGTACTGGAATTTATTATCTAAATAATAAAATTAAAATGTTTTCATTTGTAATCAAATGTATAATCTATGATCAAATATTAGTATATCACCCATATCTAATATCTGGTCATTTTGAATACCAATTTTTACATCCGAGATTTTTCGAACCCAGTCTAATATCTGGTCATTGCTAAAATGCTATCCCATTCGTATCTTATCCATTTACAATCTAAAGCCTTTAGACAATTATGCAAGGTTAACTATATTATAATGGTTAATTTTAGCCCAATATTTCCTCAATGTTTCATAGTTCCAAACTTTCAACCAACTTCATGCAACCCTATGCTTCTCAGCCAACTACATAGAGTCCCATAGCCACATAAAAAACCTCATTTTGAAGCTACAATGATGGATCATGGATGACAAAAAAAAATGATAATGATGAATAACATAGTGGATGTACACATGTGTGCTGCACAAAGTACACGGATCAAACCTTGTACCTATCGTATCCACTATTCAGAACCTTAAAAAATATTCAAATAAAACATATTCAAGGTTCTTTAAACTTTAACCATGATGCAACATAGTTGGCACAAGTTTGTAACATCCCAATAACCTAAGAAAGGCCACTGAATTCTAGGAATTCATCCTACATCTCTCATCCCTCATGCTACTACACATCAGCCATTTCCCTGTAAAAGAGGGATCAGTGGTTGAAATTCTTGAGTGACAATGATTAGTACTAAATACTAATGACTGTGAATGGCTTATTGGGAATCTCTCATGGCACCCTCTGGTCGTAACAGTCGATCTATAATTCTATATATATTATTTATTTTGTAATAAAAGATACAAAAAGATAGATAAAAAGCTTGTGATGAAATCATGAAAATAATTTTTTTTAAAGATACTTACCGATACAAACTCTACAAAGGCAATGCGAGTAGCATGCTGATAGTCTCCAAGCAACCTCAGACGAAAAACCTATTAAATTATTGTTAAAATTGTGTTATATAATTTTAATTGATGGATCGTACCTGCATTCTTAACATTTTTTAGAACGTTGTATAAAAATTTAAAAAGAATAATATTTTCAGTTATGTAGCCAACCTCCCCGCATATGTTTTCAAAAAAGAGTTTCAGATCTCCTTGGGTAATCTGTTAGGAAAAAACATTCATTCAGAATTTCAAAGATAATTCTGACATCAACGGCACACAATATGAATTATACAAAAGCAAGATAAACTAAAACAATGTCATATATTTAATATTTATCTACCTTTTTGTCTATATTTGTACAGTAGATGGTCCTTGTGCACATCTCCCGTTCATCTTCCGACTGTAGATGAATTTACTAATTGTTTAGACTTCAAAGTTCAGATATTACATTGGTTGCATTTCTATCTAAAGATTTTCTCACCCTTGGCAGATATGTAGGGTTAACTGGTGCAATTGCAGTTTT
Organism: Zostera marina; assembly: GCA_001185155.1. Classification (NCBI taxonomy): domain Eukaryota; kingdom Viridiplantae; phylum Streptophyta; class Magnoliopsida; order Alismatales; family Zosteraceae; genus Zostera; species Zostera marina. Next base: position 482,563 of record LFYR01001858.1, read on the forward strand.
TGATGGAAGAACCCTAACCGGATAAAATCCAAGTACAGTTCCTGCCAGATTCAAAGCTATTCTTGCACTTTCTGGGGTTGAAATACATGAATGAACCATCGCTTGAGCGTAATTTTAGAATGTAAGAAGCATAACGTGAAAAAAATTAAGTAGTTGAAATACCCTCATCATTAAACTCAACGAAAGCAAAACGAAGAACCGAACTAGGGTCGCCACATATCCGGCAATCATTAACCTTTAAGGAAGAAAAAATAAATATTGAGATTTGAGACATTATAACATGGCATTACCGTGATCAGTGCAATAGTAATAATATATCTATGTAAGAAGAGAAAGTACAATTGAAGATTTGAAGTACCTGTCCACAATTGACAAAGAGTGCAGCAAGTTGCTCTTCTGTGACCTAAGAAGGAAAAGCAAACAAATCTATGTGAATAACATGAATGACAATCTGTAAGTAGATGTTCTCAGAAAAAAGAAACAATTTAACATTTCTACCTGGAGATCAATATCAGAAACATAGACAGTCCTTCTAATCCTCTCCTCCCTCTGCGCCATGCTAGTTCTACTCGTCATTCTCCTCCGTCCCTGACCGTAATTATTTTTCTTACAACACACAGAACACAAAATAGATAATAAAAAAAAAAAAATACACGAGCAATAAAACCATCGAATCTGTAACCCTAGAAGTATTTTTCACTAACCCTTCTCCCCACGAACCCATTTGGAACTCCACCATTTCCAGCCTGGTAATGTTGCTGCTGATGCGGACCAAAAGCCGCAATATTTCTATCAAGGATACCCTCAGAAGCAGGTCCGTTGGCAAGAGACAGAGGCACAAACTCATCGGCCAAAGGATTAAGCTTCGAAAGAAGCTCTTCCAACTCACTGATCTCCCTCTTGACATCCTTCTTCTCCCTCTTGACATCCCCCTCATCCTCCTTCTCCTTCACTTTCCCTCCAACAGTACCATTAGAATCAATCAGGGGAGGATCGACAACACACGGTAAATCGGTGGGGGAAGTCTCGGATGAAACCGTTTTGATCGGCGAGTCTGCATCGCGATCGGTAGTTGCCATCTTCTTCCAAACGATCTTCTCCTTGCTTTGCCTCCTCTGGGCGCTCACCACTGTGGTAGAGAGGCGGAGGAAGAGGCGTGTCGTCTTCCTATGCCGCCATATGATTGACCAAGGAAATGGGGTCAAACAAAAGGGGGTATGAGAGAGAAAGTTGTGAAAAAGATGTCTTTATTTTGAAGAGGAGACTGGAGAAGGGTCGAAGGGAGATGGCTGGCTATGAACCGAGAAGAAGAAGAAGTTCCAAGAGGCCAAATCTTTATCTTTTTTTCTCCCTTAAATAAGATGTCAATATTTCATAACGTTAATAAAATGAATGACGCAACGCAATCTATTCAAGACAATTATTTTTTTATCAAATTTAGACAACTTTTATAAAAATTTAGGGATCGGTTATGGTGAACTATTTATTGCTGGATTCTCAAGCCTACGATAATAAAAACTAATGAGAGAGATGTCGAGAGACTTTTTTCACGACATTTCCCTCACCCTATTGGCTGGCTGGCTATAGACCGAGCTCAAAGGATGCTTAAAATAGCTTCATAATATAGACCGAGCTCTAAAAGATACGTTGAAACCATTTGAACTCGTAAAAGTGCTCAGGTTGGTTGACAGAGTAACCAAATCATGTATGACAATATGAAGGACATTTTTTGGATAAATGTTGAAGAAGATATTGATGAGAGGGATCTAGATCGAGCAGGGATGAGGTGGGGACGACCGAAGAATGTTTGTAATTTTCATAAGATAATCCCTCTCGGGAATTACAAAGTTTTTTAACAATCTTTGGTCTGGACTTATATGTAAAACTAAACAAGTTCGGTAGTTTTTTTTTTAAATTTAAAAATTAATCAAGCCACTTCTCGACAGGTCGTAGTCCCTGGTCCAGCCCGGCATCTTGCTGATTCGCTTGGGTCTGGGCGGTTGGAGTTCGGTTCTCTCCTCCAACTGCTGTGAACCGGGGTCGTCAATCCCTAATTCCGCGATTGGGGATTCGTCGTCGGTGTCGGTCGTCTCTTCTGGTGCTTCCGAAGTTGGAACTTCGTCGTCGGTCGTCTCTTCTGGTTGTTCCTCGTCGGCGACTCCATTTAGGCGTGCAATCTTCTCCAGGTCGGGCTTCACAGTGTCGAAACTGATCGTGAACGTATCATCCTTGGCCCCTTCGTGACCCAGCTTGTCATCAAGATGTAGTGACGGGTAGGCTTTGGCGAACTGATCCCTGTCGACCCACGATGAATCTTCTGGCCAGGCACCGCTCCACTGCACCAGGATTTGTGGTATGGCCTTGTCTCCTCTTTTAATTTGTCTGTAATCAATAACACCTAAGGGATACATTATCGGTTGGTTCTTCACAGCAAGGATGGGTGGATTCTCCAGATTTGCTTGCAGTGGACCTACAAATTTCCTCAGTTTAGAGACATGAAATGTGTGATGAATTTTGCTCCCTGGAGGTAAATTTAATTGGTAAGCAGCAGGGCTGATCTTCCTTTTGATTTCGTAGGGACCAAAATATTTTTGGCCGAGCTTGTGATTTATCCTTTGAGCTACACTAGTTTGCCTGAATGGTTGAAGTTTTACAAGCACAAATTCACCTTCCTGGAATTCAGTATCAGATCTATGCTTATCTGCTTGTTGTTTCATTCTCTCTTGTGCTTTGATCAAATTTTTCTTCAAAATGTTTATAGTTTCATTTCTTTCATGCAATTCCAGTTCCACAGCATCAATGTCTGATGTTCCTTGCTGATAGTGAGGAAGAAGGGCAGCTTCCTTGCCATACAGCGCCTTGAATGGTGTCATATTAATAGCTGATTGATGGCTGGTGTTATACCAAAGTTCTGCCCATGGCAGCAACTTTAACCACTTCTTAGGGTCCTCATGACAATAGGAGCGCAGATACATTTCTAATATTTTGTTCACCACCTCTGTTTGCCCATCTGATTGTGGGTGATATACAGATGTAAAGTGTAGTTTAGTACCACTGAGTTTGTGTAGATTCTTCCAGAATTGAGATGTGAAAACTCTGTCTCTATTAGACACTATAGAGTTGGGAATTCCATGAAGTCTCACAATATTTTTAGTGAATTCCTCAGCTACCAAAGATGCACTGAAATTCTGAGGGAGAGGGTGGAAATGGGCATATTTAGACAATCTGTCAACCACCACCATAATTACTGACATACCTTGTACTCGAGGTAAATCTGTGATAAAGTCCATAGAGATGTCTGACCAAACAGCAGAAGGAATAGGTAGGGGCATAAGTAACCCGGCTGGTTTGCTATTGAGAGGCTTTATCTTCTGACATACCACACAGGCTTGTACATAGTCTGTCACAGATTTAGCTAGACCAGGCCACCAAAAATAAGTGGATATCCTCCTCAAGGTTCTGTAAATTCCAGAATGACCACCTGTAATAGAGTCATGAAATTCAAAAAGGATTTTCTTGATTAAAGGTGAGTCAGGCTTTAAAAAAAAATTTCCTTGAATAAAATGACACCATCTTTCAGTTTGTAATCAGAATTATTCAACTGTCCTTTTTCAATTTTATTCACCATTTCTTGTAACACTGGACAATGCTGAATCTCTTGTCTCAGTTCCTGAATGAAGGAATTAATGGGGGCAGACAATGATAACAGGGACCCTAGTGCACCGGTAGAATTGTTGGTAAACAACACTTCTTCCTTGTCTTCCTCAAATGATCTAGATAAGGTATCAGCAACGATGTTTTCTTTCCCAGGTTTGTACACAATGGAAAAATCAAACCCAAGGAGCTTGCATAAAAAAACCTGTTGCTCAGCTGTCTGAATGGTCTGAGTGAGGAGATGTAGTGTTTTGTGATCTGTCTTGATGATAAAGTGTGAACCTAGGAGGTAGTGCCTCCACTTACCCACAGCTTGGGTAATTGCAAACATCTCCTTGACATAGATGGATGCAGCCAATAGTCTACCGGTTATTTTGCAACTGTAAAATGAAATCGGGTGTTTTTCTTGTAAAAGCACAGCACCCACCCCAACATTGCAGGCATCAGTCTCTACTATAAATGTCTTACTGAAATCAGGGAATGCCAACACTGGTGCAGACACCATAGCTTTCTTTAATTCCTCAAAACTTCTGGTTGCCTCCGGAGTCCATGCAAAATTGTCCTTTTTAAGTAGATCAGTCATAGAAGCAGATATCTGAGCACAACCTTTTATAAACCTCCTATAGTAACCAGTGAGTCCAAGAAAGCCTCTAAGCATCTTCAAAGTCTTGGGAACAGCCCAATCAACCATTGCACTTATTTTGTCTGGGTCTGGGTGTATGCCATCAGCAGCAATGATATGGCCTAAGAATCCTATAGATTTCTTTCCAAAAGAGCACTTGGAAAGTTTAGCTAATAATTTGTTATCTCTCAGAACTTCCAAAACAGACTTGAGATATATGACATGATCTTCTAGAGATGAGTTGTACACTAGAATGTCATCAAAGAATACGAGCACGAATTTTCTCAAATATTTGGTGAAAACAGAATTCATTACCGATTGGAATGTTGATGGTGCATTAGTTAAGCCAAATGGCATAACCATGAACTCGTAGTGGCCCTGATGAGTTTGAAAGCTGTCTTCTCAATGTCACTAGGGTTAACTTTAATCTGATGGAATCCAGATCTCAAGTCTAACTTAGAAAAAATCACAGCTCCCTTAAGTTCTCCTAATAGCTCATCCACCGTGGGTATAGGGAACTTATCTTTGATAGTAAGGGCATTGAGTACTCTGTAATCCACACATAATCTGTAACCTTCATCCTTCTTCTTAACAAGCAATACTGGGGATGAGTAGGGGCTACAACTGGGTCTAATTATTTTTTGAAGGAGCATCTCAGCAACTAACTTCTCAATTTCAGATTTCTGAAATTGGGGGTATCTGTAAGGTCTTACATTGACTGGACTAGACCCAGGTTTCAAATGGATGAAGTGGTCCCTCTCTCTCTGGGGTGGCAGTCCACATGGCTCCATGAAAACATCACTAAATTCTTGTACTACCGCACTAATTTCAGTATTTGTTTCCTTCAGAACTGTTGATTCATCTTTTTCTACTTTCTCATAATAGCATAAGTATGCCTCCCTTGTTTGAGCCACCAAACATTTTAATTGGCCAGTTGTCAATGGATCATCAGAAATCCATGCAGAGCTTTTCCAACAAATTTCTCTCCCTTCTCTGTTGAATTTCATATGCATCTTCTCAAAATCAAATGTCACTGGGCCTAATCTTTTCATTCCTTGGATACCAATGACCATGTTGGCACCAGCTATAGGCAAAACAAACAGATCCATCTTGGTAGTGGTCCCTTGAATCTTAATGTCAACATCTTTGCACATTCTATCACATGTCAGTTTATCACTGCCTGTTGAGGCCGTGAATGGTTTGATTACATAGACCACCAGTTTCAGCATTGATGCAATCTCAACTTGAATGAAATTATGTGTAGATCATGTATCTAGTAGAACGCTGACTTCCTGGCACTTAATGAATCCCTCTACTCTGATCGTATTGGGACAGATGTGGCCTTCAAACGCATGAAAACTGATCTCTGTTTGGCCTCTATCATGTAGTGTAACTGATGAACTACTGATATCCTCTGTTTCAACATTATCTATGTCCACCATTTCTATCAAACAAGACTCATCTGTTGCTAACCTAAACAGTCTGCCCTTGCACTTGTGGGATGGTTCATATTTCTCATCACAATTGTAACAGAGGCCTTTAGCTTGTCTCTCTTTTCTCTCAGCTTGTGACAACCTCTTGAATACTGGACCAGCAGCAGTAACATTGGGCTTTTCCACGTTTGTAGTGGCAACTGTTGAATTTTTTGGTATAAATGGTTGGTAGCTTGAATTCTTATTCTGATTCTTGGGTTTGTAGTAATGTCCCTTGGTTTTGGATTGCTGGCTCTCCACTAACAGGGCAAGATCAATAGCTTCTTTCAGATCTCCTGGCTTATCTCTCAGCACCTCAGTCTGAATTTCTTCTTTTAGACCAGTTATAAACATCTCGAGCAGAAAATAATCAGGCAAACCCATAACTCTAGTGCTCAGTTTTTCAAACATAGCTATGTACTCTTGCACAGAACCTTCTTGAATCAGTTTACTAAGCTGTCCACCCGGCAATGTAAAGTGTAAGCTGGTAAATTTCCTCAGAAGTGCATCAACAAAAATTTTCCAGTCAGATAGAAGGTTGCTTGCCTCCATCCAAGCAAACCACTTACGAGCAATGCCATCCATATGAAATGATGCCAACAACAATTTTTGATTTTCAGGTATTTTATAAAAAATAAAATATCTTCTTACCGAGAATAGCCACCCTTCAGCATATGTACCATCGAATCTGGGCATCACCACTCGCACATTCTTCGGAGGGATGTAGTCCTCATTCTCAAGTATGCAGTCAGCATATTTGGGTTTGTCTAAATCCACTACTGACTGATAAAATGGTAGTTGGAATCTATCCTTCCCCGGGTTGGAAGACTGTAAACAAGGTTCAGTCACTTTAGTTTCTCCCCCGGCAGATAAATGTGCCACTGCAGTAATAAGTTTCTCCACCTGTTTGCTAATTTCCAGAAAGTTGTCATTTACTAATTTGCGGAACTCAGCCATTTCTTGAGTCTGAGACAGCTGCAGATTTTGCAGACGCAAAAAGTCTGGATTGTTGGAAATATCTCCTGACGGCATCCTGAAATAAGAGTCCAATGGTAGATGAAAGCACCAAATGATGAGAGGGATCTGGATCGAGCAGGAATGAGGTGGCGACTAGGGTTGGTGGGGACGACGGAAGAATGTTTGTAATTTTCATAAGATAATCCCTCTCGGGAATTACAAAGTTTTTTAACAATCTTTGGTCTGGACTTATATGTAAAACTAAACAAGTTCGGTAGTTTTTTTTTTAAATTTAAAAATTAATCAGGCGCGCCGATTCCTTCTAGCCACTTCTCGACAGGTCGTAGTCCCTGGTCCAGCCCGGCATCTTGCTGGTTCGCTTGGGTCTGGGCGGTTGGAGTCCGGTTCTCTCCTCCAACTGCTGTGAACCGGGGTCGTCAATCCCTAATTCCGCGATTGGGGATTCGTCGTCGGTGTCGGTCGTCTCTTCTGGTGCTTCCGAAGTTGGAACTTCGTCGTCGGTCGTCTCTTCTGGTTGTTCCTCGTCGGCGACTCCATTTAGGCGTGCAATCTTCTCCAGGTCGGGCTTCACAGTGTCGAAGCTGATCGTGAACGTATCAGATATTTTGGTATGTTACTGATTGAACAAGATTTACACATACACTAGGTCAACAACTTCAAATAAATGAGCGATTTATAAAAATGATTATGCAATATGTTTCTATCAGAAGATGGAGATTTCACCTTGTATGATGTAACGTACTAATCCAAGATTGGATCGGAGTAGCGAGAATTCTTCCCAAAGGGGAAGCCAGAGGTTGGAAAAGAATATTCAAGATTCGAGCGGGAGGTTAAGAAGAAAACTCTTCCGGAAGAGTTTGAGATACTAAAGAATTGGTATGAAAATAAATCGTCCTCTTATTTATATAATTTAATACATGATTAAGTAGTTTAATTAACAAATAATAAACAAATTCTTTACTTTGGTTGAGCCTAAGCTATTTTCGTCCCTTTAAAAAATCAGTGGGTGACGGCGATCGAGTTCTCCTCCGATGAGCGAAAATCGAAGTCTTCAATCGTTAAATCTCCTTCAATAGTTGAACAAGTTTCGATATGTTACATACGACTAACCGGGCATTGATCAACTAGGAAAATTTATTTAGATAGCTCTTTAAAAATAATTTAAATTTTATAAAGAATAAGACAGTGAAATTTATTGATCATATCATATTTTCAAATGACCCAATAACAAATGGGTCAACCCATATCTTCATTATCATTTCATATTTTCATGTCATTACAACCCTAAAGAATTAGTATAAATAGTTATGTTATAGATTAGATAAAATATCTTGTAATCTTTACTATTCATTTTTGCTTTTCACAATTAATACAAAATGGAAAAACTACTTTCCTTAAACCCTAATGCCTCTTGGCCAAGCTCTGCGACGCTCCAGTCACTGGTACCTTTCCTGCGTTTGTTTATTTGTTATCCAATATCCTTCTCATCTCTACATCTTTAACATTAATCTAATACACACATGACTATCGCTTTTTTCAAAATTAACCTAACTGATTACAATAACTATTAAAGTTTCTGAAGATAAATGATTCGAATTACATATTTTTATTAAATTTTCAATGTAATTTACCACTCTCATATTCAATACAAGAATAGAAAAAACTACCCATCCTTAATTTAATAAAGTTGAATATGACATTGAAGAAAATGGTGGTTGTAAAATAATTTGGAATTTCGACAATTTCTAAACTGCATCCAGATAGATATCTGCAATACAGAGAGAGAAAAATCATAAAGAAATCAAGAAAAACATTATCATCATTTACAATCACGATGTCATGAAAGAAGAGACGTCGATGGTGGATGTCATGAAATTGCTCAAGTAAGAAATAAATAAAAACTACCAAAAAAATATTACATGATTAACGACTTAATGTGATGCATGAATGCATCCATAGATTTCTGAAACCTCAAACAATAGACATCATCATAAATTGGGGATGTAGGAATAATATCTAAATAATATTAAACCTAACACCCAGAAGAAGAGAGGGAGGAAAAAAATCTAATTTTTACTTTCAACAAAAATAAATACCACATGAACAACTTCTCGTCACTCAGTCACAATTTAATATAATAGTGAAGAAAAACTTGACGATTCTAAAAAACAGTTCTTTAAAGCTCAACTTCCCCAAGAATAGCTGTGCACATAGTGATAGTGTAGCTTCATGCATACCAGCCGATCCAATGTGCAGATAGTAGATACAAAACAATTAGATGCACACTGGAAGGTTTTCAGGGATTTTGTTGTGTTTGTCGGTATAACTGTATGGTCCAATCAAGATAACCACTCATTCCACCTACTTGATCCTCGACAAGGTTGTTCAAAAGCAGCATACTTTCTCTTGGTTGTTCACCCTGCCTTACAAAGTGGCATGGCTTATGACATTCAGGTTCACTCTCTCTAAGTCCTTCAAGCAACTTCATTAGGTTTTTTGATGTCTTATTATCATGTTCAACGAGAACAACCTGCGACAATTCATCGTATATTTGTAAAAAAAAATTTAGGAACTAGAACAAAAAGTTCAAAACGTAATAAGAATCTCCAGTTAGACACATTAATGAAAAACTACCATGGTAAGTAATAATTTACTTCAGCATTTTATGCCAGTGTGCTTCAAATCACATAAATCATGTTACTGCAGAATGAGCTACAGAGTACAAGTGAGGATGATGTTTAACTATGGCAATATAGTTGATGGCTTACAATGATGAGGATGAGTACTACTATGAAGAAAATGATACCTCATAGTTGGGGTTTGTTATAATGATGAGTACTACTATTGAACCCAGTATTTATAACATCCTCAACTTCCCAACTAAAACCCTCCCTGTCAGCTATCTTGGCCTTTCCATTACGGGAATAAAGAAATCTCACGTGGAATGTTGGAAGTTGATAAATCCAATAGAAAAAGTGCTAGCCAAATGGAAAGGGAGATGTTTATCTTACGCAGGTAGAACCCAATTAGTGAATTGGGTCTTACAAGGCAAGTTTCAATACTGGGCGAACGGAACCACACTGATGAGGATGAGTACCACTATGAAGAAAATGAGAACATTGAGAAGAATCCCAACAAACCCCAGGACTCAATGAGCTCAGGTCCAGACCTGGGTCAAGGGTTTGTTTACACCGCGACCCGGGCCAAAGGCAAGGCCAGCCCGTTCGCGACCCGCACACCCCTAGTTATTACTTAATAAATAATATTAATAATAAGATATATTTCCAAATCCGGGCCTAGGCTGAGCTGGACCCGGACCTCCAGGTCCAAACTTCTTACTAGGGATAATATTGCCCTCAGAGTCTCAGACTCGGATAGTTGGGTCTGGGACGAGGCCGGATCGGACCCAAACCCATTTACATCCCTTAAATATGGGAATAGATTAAAATGAAACTTTCACTCCCATGATTAAGTTGATCTCGATTAGATTGATTGTCATCATTGATGAGGGTCAAAGCTCGTCAATGCTCCTCAAGCTAAAGTCGACTGGAACTCTAGTCAAATAGACTTAGATTCCGATCAACTTCCATCTTCAAGAATGTGGTTGGCTTTCGGGTCGAGAGCATAAAGCTCTTAGACAACTGGAACCTGCTCTACTCCTGTGCTTTGGATGGAAAAATGATCAGTGTGCTCTCCTCAACAATGGAGTACCAATCCTATTTATAGACTTTCTAAAGGGCAAAGTAGCCATTCAGTCTGCTAGAGAATAACTGCCTAGTCGACTAGACAACCCAATCGAATAGAGCTCTAGTCAACTGGACCAATCCAAACGACTGTACCTAGTCGACTGAATCCCTCAGTCTACTAAACAAGGTTAGTTCATTCATCTTGCTTTGGACTCTTTACCAGTCGATCGAATCTCTGCAAACTGTGCTAGTCGATTGGATTCCAGTAGACTGATATAAGAGTGTATGTTGTCAGTTGTCCATCATACGAGTTTTCGGGGTTCAGGCACTCTCAACATCATCCTAAAACTACTGGTATGATGATTCCTATGTATCATCAGTATCCCCCCGACCTCATATCGGCGGAAGAGTCATCGTTTGAAACTAAGTACCTAAACACATATCATCATGGATGTATTTGTTGGCCTTCTCCAGAAGTTCAGGCAACGAGTGCATCTCCTTGAGATTCAGCTTTAGGTTGAAGGGAGAGTGAGCTTTTGGCCCCTCCTTTAGGCATAAATTGCAATCTTTGGGTCCAATTCTTGTCCGTATGTTGTGGGAGTTGTATTAATGGAAAAAGGGGCACCCTATTGTATATTATGGAAACCATTTAGGCACTTACGAACAAGAACTTTATGCCTTAGTGAGAGCATGTAAAACTTGGTAGCATTTTTTTTGAAAGAATTAAAAAATTTGCAATGCCCAATTTACATAGAGAATTAGAAATATAATTAGAAGCACAAAGAAATAATAATAATAAACTATTGACTCTCTCTCATTAACTATGTAGTCTAGTTTTGGTAGCATTATTTAAACAAACGAAAATTTATCAAATATACAGAACTGATGTATACCACCTGACGTACTTAAATGCGGAAATAGTTGACAGATCGATCATACTGATTGATTTATTAACAATGATAGGAAGTAGGAACATAATCAGAAACCTCCGATTAAGGTTTTACATGCACGGATTTCGACCAGAATCTGCCTAATTTTCAGTGCTTAATTATCTTAAAAATAGGTATCGCAAATCAAAACGATTTCTAATTTATGATTTTGCTCTGGCAGGTCTCCCACCTATTTTGCAGACTATTGCTTCTACAACCTCTCCAAAGCCTATCTCCAGTCTCGGCAACCTTTCTCCAAGTCCAATTTCCAGACTTTTTCATGTATTTATTCTATTTAATATCAACTAATATACATGTATAAAGATTATAAAAAAAACTAAAAATATATATAAAAAACAGAAGACTACAAAAATACCCGACACATATTAGCACATATATGCCCAGATGTGGGTGTGAGTGGCTGACGCACTGCACATCTCAGCATTTAAAAGTTAAAACATCATCTCTGATTGATGCTCTCTAATCCACCAGTAAAAGAAAAATAAGTAAAAATCAGAAAATACATTGACAAAATTACTTGATTGAAAAATGAATTCTGCACTCCTTTGCCGCTAGTGTTTTTACTCGATTTCACCCTAGTGGGCAAATGGAATTGAGTTTAATGTCATAATAGGTCAGAGGCCTATATCAGGGACTCAGACTTCTGGTATTCATTTGGATAAAATGACAAATTTCACTTTCAAAAGTAAAAATATTCTTTCACAGACTGGAGAGGTGATTCAATAAACAAGCGAAGTCATTCTAGTTTCCTTATATCTCAGAAACACTCTAGTGTCATGGAACTCTCACAAACAACCAACGGTCACCGATACAGCACACATGCTGATGATAATTTATTCTGGGTTAAACACATTCTATTTCTCAATAGAAATTTACCCATGTAAAAAGATACATTTTTACGTGTGTACATTACTACATTTCCCCCCACTTTACACATCTTTTTTTTATTTGACCTAAAAAAACGTTCCGTGAAGATATTGAAAAATTAAGAAGTTCACTGAAGATACCTTCAGTTGAAAAATTAAAAGGATATGCCACTGAAGATACCTTCAGTTGAAAAATCAAAAGGATATGCACGCACTATGTAGATCATATACCAAAATAAAATCTATAGAACTTGAGGTGAGCCTAGTGGATAAATGTTTAGATTGTAGAGCCAATAGTATGATTGTGTGAAGATCTGGTACTCCGATAAATAAATTGGGGGGAATAGTGGAAAGTATTAGAGATAAAAAGCATAAAGACATGTTAGCTGAGGGAATTTGGTCGAAGATGCCGACAAAATTCTCTATTCTCTTGTGGAGGGTGAAATGGGATCACCTAAACACGTTCAAGAAGCTGAGGAGTTGGAGAGTACAAGTGTCTTCTGTTTGTTTGTTATGCAATCTGAGAGATGAAACTAGGAGTCATCTTTTCTTTAACTGTTCTTATTTTAGATCTCTATTAATTCCGTTGGCGGAACACCTGGATTCCTCTTTCTGGAAAATAATGAATATTCCAGTCTCCACTCAATCCAGTCCAGATATTAGATTGGAGGATCTGACGGAGGCAGCACAAAAGATTACGCGTCACTCTCCCCCTTGGGAGTTAATATGGAATGCTATTGGATGCTTGTCGTGGCATATATGGACGGAGAGAAATAAAAGGTATAGACAGCACACTAGTAAGCCTCCTGAGGTAGTCTTTAAGGAGGTCATTAAAGACATCAGTCTCTCCTTTGATTCAGTGTATTACAAGAAGAGTTGTTGTCACCTTTTGGAGACATCTATGATGGAAGTATGGGAGACCAACCCCCTGAGGCAGCGTATCTAGTTATTGTATAACTAGACTACATAGCTAATGGGAGAGAGTCAATGAGCTTTTTGCTCATTTCTTTTTACTTCTATTTTTATTTCTATTCTCTATTTTTGTAAACTTGGCATTAGTCTTATTCTAATAAAATTTAATTGCTTCAAAAAAAAAAAAAGTTGAGGTGAACCATACCTTTGATAAATCATGGATACCAGATAAATCCCCAAGAATACTAGTAATTACATAAGCCGAAAGCATCGTTCCAAACCAAACAACAAACCGGAACCCATCATCAAACAAATAAAGACCTTTTGGATCTAAGCTAGTTGTACTTAAAGGTAACCGTTTCAAGAAATTTACATCCTCAGAGTTCCCTGTGGTCTGCAAGAATGAAATCGATTATTCAATCGATAAGAATGATACTTCCATTTCAGAGTCAGTATTCTTGATTTGAGATATGACTATATGAGAGAATTATTAAACTAATGCATAATTATTCTAAACTACCTCTAAAATTATCTCATCAATCTTCATCAAGCTGGGATAAAGAAGTTTTGTCATCCTTTTAGTTGACAAAATCATTAAAGTGAAACCAGCAGCACAACGTTCATCAAGTAAAGCGTCTGCATATCCTCCGCGAAGAGATAAAGATTTGCAGAGTGCTAAACCATACAAAAGCAAAAAAGTTAATGACTCTGGGAATATCAACCTGCCACCTAAACGATGCTGTACCACATAGAGGTTTCGGTATTCTTTAAGAGCTTTAACAATCTTGAGCTGCACAAATTGGCGTGCATCATCCAATTTTTGGGACAGAGTTTTCTCGATTGCTGCATATTTAGGGTAAACTAAAAATATTGCACATATATGGCAAACTAAAAATATATATGTAATTTCTATATTTAAAGATCAAAAGACAACATACCAAGCCTGCATAAAAGAGAAACAATAGCGCCAGTATCGGCTTGGCGATACATTTCAGCAAGATCTGTTACCACTGGTGCAGCTGCTGTATGAACTCTGATTCTTCTTTCACCAGAAGAGGAAGTGTAACTTTTTTATGGTTAAGGAGGCAGATTGATCTACATTTCTGCTACTAAAGCACGAAACAGACATTATAGCGATAAGCAATTAAGTATTGCATATTTAGTATTTGGTGGGGTGGGGTGGGTTCTCTAAATTTTTTTTTTATAAAAATAAATTTTCTCATTAAAACAATGAAGGGCTCTTCAGGCTGAAGATAAGAAAAATAAAAGGCTGGGAGATGAATCAAGAGTCAAGAGGAGTTCTATCTATAATCAATAAAATATTAATATCTCACTCATTTTTTTAACTACGAGGTTACTTCCCTAATAACGAAATATTTTTGTGACTTTTTAAATCACGATTTGAGATTTGTCAGTAAATGGATAAAAGAAAGATACATTAAAGGCCTGGGCTTGGAAAACATATCCATATCTAAACCACAGATTTAGCCATGTGGAAAGCCCTTTTAGCTTCTAAAAAAACAATAAACAGATTTTAAGAATTAAGATGTTCACCAAACCACACTCTCCCACACCTACGTCTCCTCTCCTCATATAATAAAAATATTAGACGGTACGAGCCAAAAATCAAAGACATGGTAATACTGTTGAGTAAAAGATACAGAAGCGCGACTTGAAAATATACGGTCTGGGATGTCATTAATGTATCTTCTAGGGATAACTGCATTGCAAAGGCTTTATCACAATCAACAGCTGGAAGAGCCAATAAGTCTGTCGTCCTTAACATAAAATGCCCATGAAATGTGGTAAAACGCACCCCTGAAGAACAGAACATCGATATCAGGATAAAACTGGATTTGAAATCATTAGACAGTAAAACAAACCTTTTCCACATCTAATGCGCATCACAGATTCCCAAGCTGTTTCCCTGGTAAGGTCCCTGGCCAGGTCATGTTCTAATTGCTTATGGTTGATATCCACTTTGAAGGATGGATAATAGTAAATCTGACCACCAGTGTATTTTGAAAGAGAACCTGTGTCCACACAGAAAATGTGATAAAAATATTTAATTCTCAATTTCTGATACATCTAGCCTTGTCAAGAAACAAAATACATACCAAGTGAAGCTATATCACAGTATCTGTCATTACAGGCATATATGTCCACCCCTATTTGAAATTTGGTGAATTCAGCAGCCATTTGTTTATAAAAAGGATCATCAGGTATTCTTAAAGTGTGCTCTTTATCTGTTCCATAAATGCGAAGTTCATCGCCACGCAGCTTCAAGCGGCCAATCCCAAGAGATGGCAATGTAGACTGGAAAACCAATAATTTTCCTCCAAGTTGGCTCTGTGCAAAATATATCAAAAATAAGAAATTGCAAAAATGGTGACTGTAAAAATTGTTCGATAGCATGCATAAAAAAGAATATTTTAGCATACCATAATCATAAACGCTGCCTTAAGTGCAGGTCCAAGGGCAGATTCGACATTTACATTGTCTTGAAACATTGTGGGTAAGCTGTCTAGAAACGTATCAACCACATTTCTAGAATCAGATAAATTAACCAGAAGATCATCTGGTAATGGTACAAATATATCATCCAGATCTCCTACCACCATCATCTGAGGTTGTGTCAAAGATGACTGAAAGAATATACAATTAGTAACACAACAGTTAACAGTGTAATATACTAATATAAGAACATAGTTTAGGGTTGGTTTAGAGTACTATCTCTGTCCCACATGGTTATAGAAAGGCATGTATAAAATGGATAATGCCAATAGAAAGATTAGACGTCACAAATATAATTAATCAAATGCAACAATAAGTAAAACACAATTTTTTACGAAAAAAGAGACCAATATGAAAAATAAAAATTAACAAGTAACAATTTCAAATCATCAAAAGACATCAGGCATCCAATTTATGAATGTAAAAGTTGTGTAATGTTATTATCTTGGTTATATTAAAAAAATATGAAAAATGAATATTCAGATTTATTTTTGAAAAGTAGTAATCATTATTTTTTGCAATTGGAAAATAATTTTCATCAACGAAACAATAAAGAGCATGGAGTATTTTGTGCATATCCATGGTGTGGACAATAGATCTCATTTCTTACAACTTTTTATCCTTGATTGAGTCTCGCGCGAGATAGAGGGAGATATAGCCCATAGCGCGGGTAGCTGGCGATATCTCCCCGCGATATGCCTATATCTCCCCATTTCTCTCTATTTCACCCCATTTCACCCCATTTCTCCCCATTTCTCCCCATTTCTCCTCACTTCTCCCCATTTCTCCCCATTTCTCCTCATTTCTCCCCATTTCTCCATTCATGATTTTCTCCTCTCCTCTCTTCTTTTCTTTTTTTTTTGCAAACCCTAGATGTTTTTTGAATTTTTTTTAAACCTAATTTTGAATTCTAAAATTAATGATTACACTTGATCACTACTCTTTAGTTAAGTATGATATTCACTATTACTTTATAATATACTGAATGTATATAAAAAAAATAAAAATACACTTGGCGCTATGTAGGCGAGATAGCGCGCTATCTCCCCAAGTGTCGGCGCTACGCGCTATGGCGCAACTCAAACTTTGCTTTTTATATCATATCTTATATTAGTCATGCACTCCTGCCAAGGAATCGTAAAGTCTTAAGGAGGTCTTTAAAGACATCAGTCTCTCATTTGATTCAATTTACAAGAAGAGTTGTTGTCACCCTTTGAAGACATCTATGATGGAAGTATGGAAGACCAACTTCCTGAGACAGCATATCTATTTACTGTATAACTAGACTACATAGCTAATGGGAGAGAGTCAATGAGCTTTTGTTCATTTCTTTTTATTTCTGTTCTTATTTCTATACTCTGTGTAAATTGGGCATTGCCCTTTTTTTTAATGAAATTTTAATTGTTTCAAAAAAAAAAAAGAGGATAAAGTCTTCATAATCCATATAGCCCATGGGTTCCACGGACTTCTCTAGATTAAAGATAATCCCGGAATCAAATAGTGCCTTGTTTCATATCAAATACAGTCCAGCTCTTCCTCTTCTTACATTCTAATGCACATCTCCTTACAGATACTCCATATTGTGATGATTAGCATCAAGCATCAGCCCATGTAAAGCCCCCCTAATATGCATTCTTTCTTGATAATATTCTCTTGATATCTTGAAATACATACAAGAAACCATGTGTGTTGAATGGGGTCCATCTTCTATACAGCCTCATACCAAATCTTCTGAGAACATCCACACTTGAAAAAGGATATGATTATATGATTGATGATCCGTACATATCACACACATCTTCTCCCTACTTGTCTCTCTAGTACAAACTACAAAGTACACCTTTATTGGAATCTTCCTCCATCTAATTCTCCAACAACATAATGAAAATTTGTGGATTTCATGACCCCAAATACCTTGAGAAAATCGATCAGGGCGAAATTTCTCACTGATAATATCACGCACTGAAGAAAATAAGCATTCTAGACCTGTGGGCAATGCCAGTCCAATATTCATCTTCATTCTACACCATGCATTTAAATATTCATATTATTTTTTCGTAGCAACCAAGTCTTTCAATTTGGAAAATCTAAGGATTCTTTTTGTACAACATACCACCATCTACCTCTAAGATACACGTCTTTCATCCATTTACCCGAAATGGAATTATCCTCATTGGTGAGCCTCCATAATTTCTTCACCTTGACATCATTACACAACACATTCAGATTTTTCAAAACAAGCTGATGTAGGAATATATGCTCCAAGTAATGTTCTCTGTCTAACAGAAATAATGATGCCCCCCTTATTAATAGGACTGATGGTGAGTAGATTTGACTTAATCTATGCAAATACCTCAGTAATCAATTCAGAAGTTCGAACCTCTGAAATGAAGAACTTCAATCTAATTGAGTATTTATTCATCAAATCTGGTGTAACAAGAATCAGGGTAAGAGGGTTGTAATCCACCAATAAAGAGAGCTATGGAATCCACTCAAAAAAAAGGAGAAATGAGTGGAAATAAGAAATGCCTAACAAAAGTATGGACTTAGTTACTCTAGCCACCTTGATTTATACTCACATTGTGTAAGGGTGGAAATTATCGAAGTGAGACCCTCTAACAGAGTCAGAAAGTGAAAACCTAATACATGTCAAATCCCTGGCCAAGGAATAAGCAACTAGTCTGGGAAACTCTAAACAAGTCTAGGTGAATGGGACCGAACTGGAATTTTCCATGGCAGTCCTAGACTGAAAAAAGGAATAATCTAAGGACTATTATTTTTAAGGAGGCTAATCTTAAGAAAAGAAGTAAGGTCAGATGGTTGAAATTAGGTGATTCAAACACCAGTTTATTCAGCATTTTTTTTTAACACTAAAGGTAAATTGCATTCAAGAAAAATCAAGAATTAGCTACTTACGTTGCTAACCCTCGGTTCACAAAAGACTGCCCAAAGGCATACATCAGTTCATAAATACTTGGTATGTTAGCTACATGGAAATTGCTAACATACTACATAAAATCCAATTGAAATATTACAACAAACTAAAATTAATCTTCACTCGTCTTATTTTGGATTAACAAAACAAGATCAGACGATCAGACCCAAACTTTCGAACTACCTCCAACACCTCTTTTTACCGAGATCCATTATTAAAACCTCGGACATTCCATGACAATATTGACATCAACACTTGGACGCAGTTTATTCAGCATAGCAACAAAGATGAGGCATGAGGGTAGCTAAAAACTCAACTCTCAAGATCCTAAACATAAAGAATAAATCCAGAGCCCACCTATTTTTCAATTGTTCCTACTCTAGAACAATCCTGCTCCCCCTGGTTGAAAACTTAAACAACATTTTCTGAAAGATACTAAAAATACCCACTCCCACCACCACTCACCCGGATATTAGAATAAGGGACCTAACTGAGGCATGTCAAAAACTGTCACATCACTCAATTTGGAGACTACTTTGGTGTTTGGAATATGAATGGATCCTTAGGTTGGCACATTCCGCACATATGGGCAGAAATAAATCGCAGATGGAAACAACATACTCTCAGACCACTAGAAACAGTGTTAAAGGAGGTAATCAAGGACATCAGCATATCCTTCAAGCCTGACTGCTTCAAGAAATGTTGTTGTCATCTCTTGGAGACTAGCACAATGCAGATATGGGAGACCAACCTCCGGAGGCAGATAGTCTAAAGTTTTCTTTAGGCAATATGGTTGTGTAGAAAGTGTTACAATATCCATATTTATATTTTATGCTTATTTCCAATGGATTTTCAGGGCAATGCCCTTCATTTTTCATTAAATGAAAACATTTAACAGCTTCAAAAAAAACAGTGAGGGACACCAAATTATTACAAGTACACAACCAGAGCAAAATAGCATAGCCTATTTTAGTAAGAACTTCAGTAACACTGCTAATACATCCCCTCCCATCTATACGAGGCTATGACTATCCAAGGTGGTCTCCTTCCTCACAAATGAATGGTTAATCCAACAATCCAGAAAAGAAGAAATCAAAACCACTTTTTTTCATTACACTCAAGAACGAACCATGGGCCTCAACCATTTCACTTTTTTTAGTTGTAACCTCAAATTAGACAGTGGCTGAGTTAATGTTCTGTGCTGTATGTCCTGCTGTTTCTCCCCTAGAGGGCACTGCCCACTCTTGAGTGGTGCTTGTCTGTTAAGGGGTTTCTATTTTTGTTTATATTTGTAAAATGGGAAAGACCCACTTCATTGCTAATGGACTGTGCAAAGCAATTTTTCAGAAGAAAATCATTAGTAAAATCTACTTTCCTAATCCTAGTACCCAATATCCTCGTAAATACAGATATGGCTGACTTCAGACCATATCTTGAGTAAACTGAAAACATCATATACAAGTTGTTGACCAAACATCATATTATTGTTCAAACAGAACAATCTCCTTAGGTATTGTAGAATACGAGCTAGCTCTCCCTCACAATGAATGGTGGCTCTCTAGGTTTCCTCACAAAGGAATTTAGGAGAAGTAAAAGGCATAGTTTTAAAAAACATAAAGCGCTCCCAATTTTCAGGGAGCGCTTTTTCTGCTTTGAGCGCTTTAGCACACTTAAAGCTCAAAAAGCGGTAGTGGCATTTTCGTAAATATTTGCAATTTTTTCGAAAATTGCTATATACCCCTATATTATTTTTTTCAAATCCTATAAATATTTGCAATATTGGAAATCCTATAAATATTTTCAAATGAAAATAACATTTCAGCAAGTAAACGTGTAATAAAATAACATTATTTATTCGGGTAAAAAACCCGACGACCCGACCCACTAACCCACTAGAAAAAAGCGATTGAAAAAGCGCTTTTCCGCTTTAAGCTATTAAAGCGTCGCTTTAAAAACTATGGTAAAAAGAAAGAATAGTAAAGAAAGAAATCACACAAAACAAGAATGTTTTGTTAACACTTAATAGGGTTCAGCCTTGCCTACCTACCCAAGGGTGATTGAGGCATTGAGCTCCTCACTCCTGGTGATAAAGAAAAAATCTTTTTTTGAAAGAATAAAAAAAAGATTATTTATAGAATTAGTTGTTTTGGGAATTGAGCCCTAGACAACTAATCTGATTCTCTCCAGCCCTAAATAGAAATATAACAGCTATATAGTTTATACATACAAATTGACTCTGGAATTTAGCTTATGCCTATTCCAATTCTAATTTTTTAATGGAATTTTGACTTCATAAAAAAAAGATATAAAGCCTTTGGATGAACAACAGAAGACGTATTAAGAGGAAGAAAAATATTACCTTTAGATTATAGAAATGCAATGTGCTGTCAAAAGTTAAGAAACCAATTTGTGTCCTTGGGTTGCCAGGCAACTCGTCCAAACAAGATTTGATAGTATTAGCTATAGTCTGCATGAAAGAAAGAAAAAATAAACAAAACAAAAAGTCTTCGTATGAATGTAGTCGATGTATATATTATGCTTGTATGGCTGTATGTATGATTGTACATACGTATATAAATAGCCTGCAAATATAAGCTTTGCATAAGGAATTAAGAACGCCTTTATGCACATGTTAAAAAATATTTTTCTAAGCATGCACAATGAGTTTGCAGGGAGTAACATTCTGAGACGTAACAATAGATAGAATTATACATAGTCTAATTTCAATCAAAACACATTCTGCAAAGTGCAAACAAACACTGAAATTAGAGTAAGGAAATAAAAAAGAAAGAGAAAACGATCAAAAGAGAAAACCTTAATCATATGGATTTGTGGATTTGATTACCTCAAGCATGCCACAGCGGACTGCAGTTATTGAAACATCAATAAGAAAAAAATATAACGGCGGCATTGGAGGGCGAACCATATACTCTGTTGGTGCAACAAATTCAACACTCCCCCTTGTAAGCTCTGGTCGTAAATCTGTATCATTTCTTCTACCATTTGCATCCAAGGTACAGAAATATTCTGCCGGGACTGTCAAGGGAAACTTTAGCTTATCAATCTACAAATTAGCATGTTCACTAAGCAATACGAATAGATTTTATTTTTGCAAGAAGTAAAGATTTTCATTAATAAAAATGAAGAGCAATGCCCTGAAATACAATTGAAGAAAATGGGTTACAGGCTTGCAGTCCATCAACTCTCTCTTATTAAGCTGCAGCACTGGCGATGAAGTAGCTAAGTACGTTCCCTACTGATGTAGCCCACAATGTTTAAAAACCGGCGGTTAACCGGCGGTTAACCGCCGGTTAACCGGCTGACCGGTAAAATTTCACTAACCGGTCACCGGTTAGTTGGGACGGGTAAATGGGTCGATGGGGAGGGTCTGGCCCGTACCCGACCCGGTTACCCGTCCCTGTTACCCGTCTCGGATATAAATAATTAACTTATGGGCTTTATTTAATAAAGCCCATTATGTTTAATTTATTAAAGCCTCATTTGAAACCCTATAAGTTCATTTAATAAAGCCTCAAAGAATAAGTTTAAATCTTATTCTTTGCAACCCTAGCCGTTGCCTCCTTCTTCCTTATAATTCTTTTTCTCCTCCACTCTCCTCCATTCACATCTCCATTAAACAGGGATATAAACAGGGATATAAACATGGATATAAACATGGAATAGATAGATATATAAGTATATAAATAATTTCTGTTTTTAAAAAAAAATTACCAAAATACCCCTACCGGTTAACCACTGGTTAACCGGTGGTTAACCGGTCTAACCGGATAACCGGTAAGCCAGAACCGGTTACCGGTTAACCGGTTTTTAAACCTTGGTAGCCCATAATGTTGGCCTACTTGGTCATTGGCTCGACTTTGTTCGAGCCAAAGTTTTGGCCCTTTAATTGGGCTGACCAACTCTCATTGTAGACTTTCCACTCTACACAATAGAAGTAAAAAAGGAAGTAGACCCTAAAGGAATGGGACTTTATGTTATTTTGCCAAATTGAGGTGATTTCTATTTTCTCACTTTTTCCTTTCTCTATTTTTCTTACGCGTGTTCTTGAGTGCTACCCCAGATCTAGTGGAATCCACTTCTGGAAATCACTGTTCCATTGATGGATCCCATTGGAATTAGTTGAGATTTTATTACTATAAATCATCATCATCTAATCTATTCTCGGGAATCGACTCTATTACCTACTTGACTTAGGAGGTTCGTCTCCCAAACTTGCATAGTAGTCTCTTCTAGTTGTGAGCAGCATCTCTTCTTAAAGAAATCAGATCTAAAAGATAGACTAGTGCCTCTTATGATCTCGTAGAATAGCACTTTTGGAGGTTTTAGATATACTTCTTTAGCCTTCTGTTCCTCTAAAAGACCAGATATGCAAAAAAAGCTTTCTAAAGCATTCCAGTGAGAACCCATGAGGAGAGTGGTGAGTGAGTTTCTGGAAAGCTTCAGTGATGTCCTCAATTCTTATATTAGGCTGTATTAGGGTAGGTGAGTACTGAGTAGGGGTGGAGGTGTTTATAATTTTATATAAGTCGAGCCTCACCGCACTTAATGTCATTCTGTCCATCTCCTGCCATTGCTCATCAGACATCTCATCAGGCTTCACTCCTTTGAGAGGCCGATACAATTTCCTTTGACATAGATAATCCTCGATCTGCATCATCCAGTACATGAAATATTTACCACTTTACCAATAAAACCTCTCTATCCTTCACCTCCAGCCATATCCTAAAAAATAAAGTTTTTTTTTCCTTTTTCAAATCCGAGCGCACAAATCTGATCACCAAGGGATCGCGAACCAAAATCTGCCCTTCCTTGATCTGCCTCGATCAGTTTTTTCAGCAGATCAGATCACACACAGATCTGATCGACGACTGTCTGCCCTTGATAAAAAAAAATCAGATTCGAACTCTCTCCAACAGATCCGATTAGATCTGGTCACTAACCAGCAAGAAATAATAACCTGGTCCTCTTTTGCTGGAAACTTCCAAAAAAAAGAAATTGAACGTGAGCAATGTCCGCAGTGAGCTGCTCCGGGTGAACAGTGTTTTCCGACGATGAACAGTATTCGGAAACTTTTTCCAGCAACCTCTCGGATCTCAAACCTTGGCTCTGATACCACTTGTTAATCAAGCGACGGCTTGATTACCTCCAAGATCGACACTCCCTCACAATGTTGGTGGAACTCGATTTACCTAGCTAGACGATTAGAAAATAAAGAAGAAAACAGATTTATAGAGGTTCCACCCAAGATGGTTACGTTCTCTTTCTTTTGTCGTGGTGATGGCTTTGTATTAATTCAATCACAATTAGGGTTACAATGTAATGTGATCATAAAATATATATAATGTGATATTAATTAACCCAATCAGGGTTGCAATTATACAAACCTAGACAGGCTCAACATATAACTCCCAAATTACCAACATACCCCCAACAAATCTTTCATTATTGTAGTTTACTTGCAACTCAGTTAGATTGGAGAATTGTATATCAAACTGACAATAACCATCATAAATATTACGTTCCTGCAAACATGTTCTTGCCAGAATAGCACTTTGACGAGCTTGATATTGGATAAGAGCTTGAAAACCAGCTGACTTCTAAAATGTGACGTCCTTCTCAACAGAACCATAAGGAGAAAATACTTGACGCAGCACTTTTACTGTTATAGGATAGAGCATGTGATATATAGTAACCAAGAGGATACGATTAAGTTCTAAATCCAAGTCACTAAATGCTTGGTTGTTTTGATCCGATGTTAACTAGTGGTGAGATGAAAATTGCATGTATCCATTTCTTCCCCTTGGTTCTTTCTTTTCAACACGTATATTTTTTTGCGAGATTCCCTTGACGTGAAAAGCAGAAAACCAATTGGATCAAAATCATCGGATGGGCGGTGGTCAACGAAGGAATAGGACCATCGATGATTGTCGGTTAACCGACCATAGCGATCGTGGTGGTGGTCCATCCGTCCATGTTCTTTTGATTTTGCCAATCACAGTAGTGGTCCTGGTTCCTTTGATGTTGTCGATTGCAGTGGCGGTGGGATCGTCCTTGATCATACCGATCAGATGACGAGAATGATAAATTGACAACGTTCGTCGAAGTTTTCCTGTGGTTGCTCCTAATGTCATTTTTAGAGCAGTAATTGTAGTTCTCAAATCCTCTATTGTTGATGTGACTTGTGAGGTTGGCCAAGGACTGTCGAAAAGACATCTTCACACACAAGATCGAACCCCAAACTGAGAAGTTGAAGAGGAATGCTCTGATACCACCTGATGTAGACAATCTGTGAAGATTGACTACGATTTCTTGATATTCACACAAGATCCAAAATAACACAAGAGAAGAATTACTTCTGAATCCACAGAAGTTGGAGGTCGAGAGGAGTAGAAAACAGTTTTTTTTTAAGCAATTAAATTTCATTAGAATAAGACTAATGCCAAGTTTACAAAAATAGAGAATAGAAATAAAAATAGAAGTAAAAAGAAATGAGCAAAAAGCTCATTGACTCTCTCCCATTAGCTATGTAGTCTAGTTATACAGTAACTAGATACGCTGCCTCAGGAGGTTGGTCTCCCATACTTCCATCATAGATGTCTCCAAAGGGTGACAACAGCTCTTCTTGTAATACACTGAATCAAAGGAGAGACCGATATCTTTAATGACCTCCTTAAGGACTACCTCAGGAGGCCTACTAGTGTGCTGTCTATACCTTTTATTTCTCTCCGTCCATATATGTCACGACAAGCATCCAATAGTATTCCATATTAACCACAACAAGCATCCAATAGAAAACGGATATGGAATCCACCAGATAGCAAGAAAACAAATAGAGAAATAAAGGGATCAATACCTTGGAAATAATTGACAAACCAAAACTGTCGATCTCTTCTTCCAATCCTCTTTTATAGCCTTCTTCCAGTTGTATAATATTGGGCCTACAATGTGGGAAGTGGGCTCCTGGCCCATGTAAGATGTGGCTAGATCAATAGGACAGAGAATTGGTTGGGTTTGATACTTTGATTTAAAGTGCCTAAATCTCTGAAGGAAAATACTACAGAGAAAATTCTAGATATACTCAAAGCTCAGAATGCGCATCTGGGCGATGTACCACCACTAAGAGCATTTGTGCAAAAGCAGAAGGAAATATCGTGGTATATTTGTAATTACATAAATAAAATAAGAAAAACACTATGGCATATTTTTAATTAGATAAATATCCTTGAAATATGACAAAATACTTATATTTATTCTTTTCTGGTGCAAATCAAGCTCGCCGAAGGTCGCCTAGAGTGGTGGTCAGAAAATCTGACCGGAATGGGGGGAGGGCTGGAGGGGGAGAGTCTGAATCGCAAATGTCCTAATTTAATTAATTAAATCAGAGTGGATATGGGTAGGATCCACTTAGATCTTCCTAAGTGCATCACCCTTTGGGGGGCGCATCCCAATCCTTGTATTCAACAAGCTTTTAAATGCGTGATTGTGTTGTGCATCTGGACCTAGCGCACTGCCGCTTAGGCACCAGGGGTATTTTCGTAAATAATAAAAAATATAAATTTCATATATTTATATACTTAATTCAGATATCCTTAAATATTTAATTCAGATATTTTTAAATACTTAATTCAAATATTTATATTTCATATATTTTTGTTTTTTTCCACCTCAAAACCACTCGCCGGAGGGAGCACGGATTGGGGGAGGATTTGGGAAGGTTTTGGGTTTTTCTTGTGTTTCCCAATTCTGGAAAACGCAAGGGAGTCTTAAAATAATTTTAGTGAATCGGATCCGGGTTTAGATCCGACCCGGATCCGATGAAGGCCCAATACCTAGAGGTGTCTTGAAAAGCGCCTCCAGGTAGCACACTGGCACAAAAGCGCTCTTTTAGAACCATACACTTGCCACTGCCTTCCAAGAGAGGGATTAACTCACAAATCACAGAAAAGTCAATAATTAGGGTAGCATCAAACTTGTGCATGATTATGAATCTCCACATTAGAGACGGATATCCTTGATTAGTTCCTTAAAAACAACTTTAAGAGGCCTAAGGGTGTGTTGTCTGAACCTTCTATTCCTCTCCGTTCAGATGTGCCAACTGCCAAGTACTCTGTCTTGACTCTTGTGTCATCTCGTAATCCACAAATCCATGACAACATACCCCATGTCCCTTGTACTTTTCAAGGGCACTCATTTCATTAAAGTCTCCAATGGCAATCCAACGAAGTTCATTAGTTGTCAAGCTTATATTCTTCACAGATTCTCGAAGACCCAAACAGCCTCTCTCTCTCTCCTCTATTATTACTGACATAGATCATAGATAATGGTAGCTAGAAACTCCATCCCTCCTTATAAATCGTAAGTAAGATCAGAGATTTATATGAAAGCCAATTGCCTCTCTTTCCATTCATTCACATTCTATATATATGTACTACCATTTAGATAAGTCTTGTAAGTTAGATAACCTTATCTAGGATAAAGTTTATCTTTTCTTTAAAGTAGAAGTTACCATAGCATGTAAGTTATCTGCAGGATAGAATCGTATGTCTATCTATTAGTGAGTTAAGTCTTAATGATATGCTAGTCTATAGTTTAATGTAATTAGACTTTAGTATAATTTCTAGAATATTCTAATTGGATAAACTAAACAGAAAGTTAGTTATTCTGTTTAGTTTAATCCCTCCTAATTGTAATTGTATATAAACTGTTTACATTTTAGGAGGGGTCGATCACTTGATCTCCTCCTTCTTTCACAAACTTGTTCTTCAGACGATAATACTCATATGGTATCAGTCGCCATAGATTGATTCTGGGAAGGTATTTGAACAAGTGTGATCCATCACTTGCTCTCGATGATCAACTGAATTCCACTGCCCAGTCATGTCAGGTCTAAACAAGAATGTGGAAGGCGGCGAACTGAATTTTTTTGGGACTCCAACAAAAGTCGTGGTAATCAAAAATCTCAAGACCGTTGCATTGGATCGCAAGTTCGCAACAACTATTTCGCTGCGAACATGAAAGGGAATAACCTCTACGATTATCTCACCGGAGACGTTGCGCTGGATTCGCCAGTGGCGAAGAGACAAGATCAGATGATCTTGGGATGGATGGTATCATCGCTAATGGCATCAGTTGTATCGGAAGTATCGGATTGTAATACTTCGCATGATGCATGAAAAAATCTCCAGATGGAGTCCGTATCTTCCTCCTAAGCTCAGGTGTTGAGCATTCGTCAAAACTTCTATGCGTGTTATGTTCTGAGTGCAATTGGGAAATGGGGGAGAACAAGTGTTCGATCCCTCCCAAAATGTATTAGATTAGTTTATATATGAATTCTGTTAGATCTAATCCATAGGAAATTCTAGAATTATATCCAAACAAAGAAGTTAAAAAGTAATTAACTGATTACATAATAGTTCATTATTATATCACTAATAATAGCCCCCCTCAAACTCATCTATGTCTATCAATGAGGTTGGATTTAAGCTCCATGAATGGTGTTGGCCTTAATGTTTTGGTCAACACATCTGCTCTTTGCTTGGTGCTTGGAATGTGAATAACTTCTATAATTTTATTTTCAACTCCTTCTCTCACAAAGTTGAAGAGTACAGCAGCATGCTTGATTTTTGTATGAAAAACAGGGTTGGCAGCAAGTTGTGTGGCTCCCAAATTCACAGTAGGTTCACCTCTTCATTAAACACCATGGTCACAGTGTTAAAATCCTCCTGCATTGCCACCAAATTCACAGTAGGTTCATCAACAATACTTGTTTCAGGATACCAAATAGATTCAGAACCTTTATAGGCACAGCATTAACGGACATCTTGCCAGTAGGCCCATTAGGTGAGAGTGTCCTATTGTGTGTTGGAGGATATTTAGTGATATTCAGCCTATTATAACAATTCAATGCACCATGTTTTTTTTCCAGAGCATATCTAACATGGAACGGTGCTGAGTTTAACCTTCCCTTGTTTCTGATTTCTTTCTATCTCAATGACATTAACGCTCAGAGGATTTGATACATTGGATCTGGATTTTCTGATCTCTACATCCATGAACATAGCTTTTACCTCTCTATATGTGATATCATCTCTCCTTGCCGTAATATTCTGAATCAATGATTCATATTCATCTCCTAGCCCAACCACGACTAGAAGAACAAGATCTCCATCTATCTTCTTTCCAGCAATCGACAGACCTTCCACAAGGTTATTAATTTCAGCAATATATTCAGCAAAATTCTTACCTCCCTTCTTGAGATTTTGTAACTTTTGATTGATTGCAAGAATCTATGAACGTGAGGAAGATGCGAATTCCTCTTGAAGAGTCTTCCAACAATCAGATGAGGTTTCACAATTTGAAACCTCTGTCACCACCGACACCGTGCGAGAAGAAAGTATCCAGTCCAAAATTAATTGATCATGCAGGACAGCCACCGGCGTGCTCAATTCTACTTCTCCGAGAAGGTAAGAAATGCGACCATTACCTCTCAAAGCTCCAAGGAACTACGTCCTCCAGGCAAAATAATTGCCACGATCCAATGCAACAGTCTTGGGAGACTTGATGATCACAACTCTCGTCGGAATCTGCAAATCCTCCCAAGCGGCATTTGTCACATCTCTGCCAGAATCTTCCATGATCGCGCAGCAGAATCCGATCAGCAACAACCAGCAAGATGGATCAGCAACAAACCTCCCCAATCAGCAACAACACTTAAATTTAAATCCTTCCAGCGACTGATACAATATGCGTGTTATGTTTTGAGTGCAATTGGGAAATGGGGGAGAACAAGTGTTTGATCCCTCCCAAAATGTATTAGATTAGTTTATATACACTTGGGTGATTTAGATTTAACAGAATTCACTAGAATCTAATCAATAGGAACATTCTAGAATTATATCCTAGCTAATTACAAAGAAGTTAAAAAGTAATTAACTAATTACATAATAGTCCATTATTATATCACTAATAGCTTCAAACATTGAAGAAAGGAGGTAAGACAGTTACTGAATATATTTTTGAAATTACTAGTTTGTTGGAAGGACTTTCAGTGGCTGGTGAAAAGATAGATGATGGTGATGTGGTCATATTAACCCTTGCGGGATTGGGAAAAGAGATTGAGTCTCTGGTCCAGAATGTTACTTCAAGAAGGGACAAGTACACATTTCGTGAAGTGAAAGCAATGATGTCAGATCTGGAAATCAGACGGGCTCGGATCAATCAATTCAATCCTCTTAGTGCTAATATTGTTGAAAATGAGTGGACATCCGCATCAGGGAAGAACATCAATTTCAAAACAATTCATTGCCAGATCTGCTATGGAAAAAGACACGGTGCATTAAATTGAACTGCTATAACAGACTCAACATCACCAAGTATCCTCCAACTCACAAACGTGAGTTGTCTCCTAATGGTTCTACTCGGAAGAAGTCTGTTAATGCTTCATACAGAGCAAAATCAGGGTATTCGTCAGTATGGTATCCAGAGGAGGGAATTGTGAAAGAATCGTCGGGTTTTTTTTTGAAGCAATTAAAAAATTTATTTAAAAATAAGGGCAATGCCCAATTTACAAAAAAAAGAGTATAGAAATAAAACAGAAGTACAAGAAATGAACAAAAGCCCATTGACACTCTCTCATTAGCTATGTAGTCTAGTTATACAGTAACTAGATACGCTGCCTCAGGAAGTTGGTCTCTCATACTTCCATCATAGATGTCTCCAAATGGTGACAATAGCTCTTCTTGTAATACACTGAATCAAAGGAGAGACTGATGTCTTTAATGACCTCTTTAAGGACTACCTCAGGAGGCCTCCTAACGTGTTGTCTATATCTTTTGTTTCTTTCTGTCCATATATGCCACGACAAGCACCCAATAGCATTCCATAGTAGGCTAGTAGCCCCCAAGGGGGAGAATGATCCGTAATTTTTTGCGCAGCCTCCGTCAGATCCCTCAATCTAATATCTGGACTGGATTGGGTGGGAACTGAAATATTCATTATTTTCTAGAAGGCGAGATTCAGATGCTCTGCCAACGGAATTAAGAGAGATCTGGAATAAGAACAGTTAAAGAAAAGATGACTCCTAGTTTCATCTTCCAGATTGCGTAGCAAGCAAGCAGGAGGTACTTGTATTCTCCAACTTCTTAACTTCCTGAACGTGTTTAGGTGATCTCATTTCACCCTCCACAAGAGAATAGAGAATTTTGTCAGTATCTTCGACCAAATTCCCTCAGCTAACATGTCTTTATGCTTTCTATCTCTAATACTTTCCACCATTCCTCCCAACTTGTTTATCGGAGTACCAGATCTCCACACAATCATACTATTGGCCCTACAATCCAAACATTTATCCACTAGGTTTCTT
The DNA here is from genome assembly GCA_001185155.1 of Zostera marina. Lineage (NCBI taxonomy): Eukaryota > Viridiplantae > Streptophyta > Magnoliopsida > Alismatales > Zosteraceae > Zostera > Zostera marina. The sequence goes on from LFYR01001858.1 coordinate 513,534, forward strand.
TCTGAGATAAAAGCTTTTCAGAAATGCGAATCCACAGTAGGCCTGATTTGTATATCATTAAGTGTTTTTCCTTTAATATACCTATCTTGGATCCATTTTACCAAAATAGAATTACTCTTATCTCAGTACTTTGAAGCTCTTTTAATATTGGTTGCAGTGGTGATAATAGGTAGGTTTCTAACCCCTAGACCCCCTTCCGCCTTGGGAAGGACCATTTGGACCCACGGGATCCCTTTCCTTCCATCCCAAAGAATCGTCAGTTAACATGGTAAGTCAATCCAATTATGATCTATCTGTGAATGTGGTGAATTCAGATAAGTCTAACCATTCATGGCACTCAGATTCAAGAGCTACAAATCACATCACCAAGGTGATCATATTCGGATCTGGGAATCATTTGAAATAAAGTTTTTGTTCACGGTAATTTCTACTGTGAATTAAATTCAATGTTCCATTGGATCTTTGCTCCATTAAAGAGGGAATAGATTCAAATTTGGTAACTCAATGTCAAATGGATTATAGAAGCCCGGGATGCTCCAACTTACTAGAGTTTGGGTCTCTGGGATGCTCCAACTGATTTTGTAGCTGACTCGATATTTAACTCAGCTCTTCAGAAGACTCAAAGTAAACAACACAAGTTGGCAACTAAGCACTAGTTGATAGAAGATGGGGTCTCCATAGGTTCGATCATATTTCAGTTCATCATTCAAGAACCTCGTCAGAGCTCAGGTTAAGTTTTTTGGCACTAAACATACATTTTGCATACCTTTTTATAAATCCTAGTCATCAGTTTCTTTAACAACGAAGTATCCCCTGGATACGAAAAAATACTATTTCATTAATAATTAATTACGGAATGAAATAAAAAATCCACTATGTTTTAAGACATTAGAAGTAAATCCATACACATGAATTGCTGCTACTTGATGTAATGATAAGTGGATACAAAAAAAATACCATCATTGAACAAAGAACAAAGATTGCAACGCCACTTTCTGCCTGCATCAGTGAATGTCACATATGGATTAACATATGTTCGACACCTCCTACATCGAATAACACCCATTGTTCCAAAATTGATGACTGGCACTTCATCCTGTTATCGTTGAATAGTTTTGAGTGATAAAAAAATTAAAAATGTCAAAATATTAACAAACTAACAAAGAATCTGGTGAGTAACTAACCCCATCAGGAGCTTTTGCCAAGGGATGGACAATGGCACCAATAGGCAAGTGCCACCTTGAAAGCAGCGATTGTGAATTTGGCATTGCATGTGTTGTCAACCTTAAATATCTTGGGTGACAATTCAAAGGATATGCCTCAACCATTTTCGTTGGTTCCACGTCATTAAGAGGCCTTGGAAGAGAGTAAATGTCAATTCCAGGATCAACCGACCCTGGAACAGATTTCACAGACAATGACTTAAATTCCTCAACTAGACCTTGTAGTGCACTACCACCTACAGGTGGTCCAGCACTAGGATGGGGAAATTGTTCTCTTGAACTAAAACCCTGTGAAGTATTAAAAGCATAAGGAACTTGTGAAGGAGTATTCGATTGATAAGCTTGCATTGGAAATGCACTTGGAGCAGAATATGATGTATCCAATGAAGATGGGGGTAAAGAATACCCTGGCGATAATGGTGGGGGCATATTGCTTCCTGGTGGGGGCAAATTTCTACTATGGGCAGAATGGAGTTCTGAAGCCGTTGGAACTTCGGGAACATGAGATCTAAATGGAGGTGGAGGTGGAGGAGATGAATACACTACAGATGATGATGGAGAGAAACGAGGTGGAGGTGCAAATGAAGACTGCATTGTTGGAGTGTGTTGAGGAACAGAAGATAAAGGAGTTTGTGCTACATGCGGTGATCGAAAACTCTGAGCAGGGGAAGGTAGAGATTGTGGTACATATCCAACTTGGCTATTTGGAGGTAGCTGATGAGAAGGAAATTGAGGAGTATTACCAGTCTGACTAGGTGGGCGGTATGGAACACGGTATCCAAATCCAGATGAAGGTGGTGGTTGTGAAGAACTCGCTGGCCCTAAGTAAGCAGGTGGTACAGATTGAGGGACACCCAATGACTGTGAACTGGAGATAGTACCAGGCAATGATGGTGGTGGTCTGTTGTGGTGAGTTACAGCTGCAAAAGGAGAAACGGGTCTACCAGGAAGAGTGGGTCTCCTTGACTGATCATTTCCAATAGGCTGCATATTCACCTGAATTTCTCAAAGGTTGTAGTCCAAATAACCGCAAGGAAAAAATTAGCATGAAGTAATTCTATATTTCCATTATTATTAGTTAGAATAAAAAATTAGAAGAGGACAAATCTAATTTTAAAAGAGCATTTAATTAGTAATTACCAAAAGAGAATGAACATAATCAACTATTATAATTTATAAATGTATAAGTAATGAATAGTGCAATGAATTCAAGATGAAAGTATGCCTAAGAATATGTTGCAAACTTGATAAAAATACAGACTATGCAACCTCATATCATAATGCAATACAAGGCCACGTGTATTTTGATGATTTTTTTTTTAAATTCAATTATATCATTATAAATCAGATAAAATTAGTATAAATCAATTAAAAATATATAAGGAAAATCCATATAAGGTAATATTTATACAATTAAACTCATTACATATTTACATCAACTAAAAAATAAGCAAGTACTTAAGTCTAAATAACTTAAGTCTTAGATTTAGAGAAATACATAAAAATTAAAAATAAGCAAGTACAAAAATAGGTAAACTTGGTAGTGGAGTTCTAACAAAAATAAGGTAGATAGAAAATAGCCATAATTTATGTAAACTGGGCATTGGCCTTATTTTTTTTAATGAAATTTAATTGCTTCAAAAAAACAAAAACAAAATAGCCATAATATTTTTTCGATGCAATTAAATTTTTCATTAGTAAAAATGAAGGGAAGTACCCTTGAAAGTAGGGGTGAGAACGGGGCGGGTTGCGGGCGGGGCGGCCCTACCCCGTGATCCGCCTCGGTCAGGAAGACCAGGGCAGGTCAAGTTCATTGGCCACCTACCCCGGACCCAACGATCAGGGCGTGGACCGGGGCGACCCACCCTGGAATTATAAAAAAAATTAAAAATATAAACAAAAGAGTAAAGAGTAAACTTTTTACCTTAATTCTTAAAGACTAAAGAGTAAATCTAAAATAAACCTAAGGAATAAGCTTAAAAATTTAATAAATTCATAATCCTAATAATTTATATCTAATATAATATATTATATTATATTATATTATATTATATTAAAAAAAATATTAAACCGGGGTTACCTTAATTCTTAAAGACTAAAGAGTAAATCTGAAATAAACCTAAGGAATAAGCTTAAAAATCTAATAAATTCATAATCCTAATAATCTATATCTATATCTAATATAATATAATAAATTATATAATAATAAAAAAATTAAACCGAGGCGATCCGCCTGGGTTTCGCCCTGCCCCGAGACTCGCCCCGGAATATGGACGGGACAACGAGGCACGGGGCAAAATATTGAAATCAGGGCAGAATATCTGCCCCAAACCCAGTTACCGCCGAGGTGCGGAACAGGACGGTACTGGGGCGACCCGTCCCGTTCTCACCCCTACCTGAAAGGCTGAAAGTTACAATGGAGAAAAATTAAAATAATACAAATATAGATATAGATATGAGCTCTGGGCTCCTCTAGACTTTTTCCACTCAACCATGTTGCCTGACATGAGTCGGACTATCTGCCTCCAGAAGTTGATCTCCCATATATGCACTGTGCTGGGATGACAACAGTTTTTCTTGAAGCATTCAAGCTTGAAGGAGAAACTGATGTCCTTGATAACCTCTTTAAGCAATGATTCTGGTAGCCTGAGAGTGTGTCGTTAGTCGTTACCATCTGCGATTTCTTTCTGTCCAGATATGCCAACACAAGGTTCCCAATGCATTCCATAATAAACCCCAAATTAGTGAGTGACATGTTAGTTTTTGACAAGCCCCAGTAAGGTCTCCTAGCCTGATATCTGAGTGGGAATGGGGATGTTTAGGATTTTCCAAAATATATCATTGAGGGTTTACACTAGCCACTAAGGAGTGCAGGATAGTTCTGAAGTAGGTGCAATTGAAGAATAGGTAACCTCTTGTTTCATCCCCTGCAAGTCTCGTGACTCTCATCCATTTAGTCTGATAAAGGTATTTAGGTGTCCCTATTTTATTCTCCATAAGGAGATGTAGAAGTTTGTGCCCATATGCCTTCAACTAGGCTGTCTTTGTGGCGTTTGTCTCTGATTTCCTTACAAATTCCTGCTAGTTTTTATTTGGACTCCCATTTCTCCATTGCATGGTGTAGTTTGTGCCACATTCCGGGAAATTATTTACACTAGATCTCCCTTCCATCGCATATTTCCAGAAGTGTAAGTCTATGCTATTTCCAATCTGGATATCCATTAGTACTTTGTCTTTGATGTATCTTCCAGCTTCCTTGAATCCATTTTGTGAGGACATACTCTGACATATCCCAGGAGTTTTCTATTCTTTTTATCTTTATGGATGGGACTATAATATCTAGGTTTCTGGCCCCTAATCCTCCCTCCTCTTTAGGTAGGATCATTTGTTTCCATGCAAAGCCCTTCCTCCCATTCCATATAAAATTGTAGGCAAGTTTCCTTACGTTGTTTACTATGGATTCAGGTAGGAGCAGTCCCTTGGACCCAATAGGTGTATTTCCCTACTAGGATCCAGTTACTAGTTGTATCCTCCCCCCCATAGAAAAGGCATATTCCACTCCATTTTGTAAGCATGGCTTTGATGGGTTGTATTAGTTTCCAACATTGGTTAAAGGACTTTTTCTTACCAGATATTGGGAGCTCTAGGTAGGTTAGGGCCTTAGGGGAAGTTGTTTGGTGGAGAAGTTTAGTATATATTTAGAGTCTGATCTCGATGTAGCACATCCGTAATGGCACTAGGAAAGAGGCCATTTCCTTTAAATCAAACATGGACCAAAAGCCCATTTCCTTTAAAGAAGGCCCATCATTACATGGAGAGTATATATATGGAGGATAGAGGATGGAATCGGCAATTTTTGATTTATTTGCTAAAGTTGTTATTTCCTGGACAGGTAATAAACCTTCTATCTTCTCTTTCTCTTCTCTTGTATTTTCTGGTGGATTTCCAGAATCATTGGTGGATTCCAGTGTTTTTCCCTCATCTTCTGTGGATTCAGAAGATTTATCAAGCACCTGATCTTCACTAAGATCAGCCGCATCAGGTGGTATCAGAGCCAATCTTCTCCTCAGATCAAAAAAAATAATCAAGGAGAAAG
>LFYR01001858.1:519280-582150 GCA_001185155.1 Zostera marina
CTTAGAACAAATTATCTTAAATCATGAATCTGCAAAGGTTACATTAAATAACCTTGCACAACGTAATAAGTCTCTTGAAGAAGAGTTAACAAAGTCAAGAAATGAGGCGATAAATTATCAAAGAAAATTTCAGGAAAGCTCTGATTCGCTACAGGCATCTGAAGATCTTTCAAGGAAGCTATATGGGGAGATATCTGATTCAGTGTGTGCTGTCTCTATTGCTGGAAAAAAGGTAGTTGTTGCTGAAGCCCGATTATATGATTTGGAGAGGTTACTTCAAAGCAGTAGCAAGGTGGAAGACGTGAGCTGTTTTAAACAACCGGAAGGACAGATTTCAGTAGCCACTGGTGGTAAGTATTTGGCCTATCCGAAAATCAGTATCGAGAAGTTAAATAAAACTGTTGGAATGTGGACAGACAAAACTGTCCAGATTTTTTCAAGGGAAGCTAAAGGGGTTGTTTACTCATTAAATGCTTGCAATGGAAAGTTATTGGTTGCATTCAATCAGAAGATTCAGTTAAATAAAATAGGTCGAGACTCTTTATATTATGTTGAACCATTAATTGAATCCCTAATGGGTGGTTTGGAAGATCTGGTCAATATCTTAGATTTGCCTCTCTAGAGATGCAGCTTCATCCAGACCAAGCAGTTATTCGTATGATTCAAGCAAGCAAAATTTCCACCAGTTCTGTAAAATCAACCAAAGGTGTTCATGGCTTACCTGGATATGAGAGTTGTCGGTCTGTCAATATTTCTGTGAAAGTGTTAGAAGCTGCAACACAAAGACTAACAAGTCTGTGCTCGGTTTTGAATGACATAGAGCCAATATGTGTTCTGAATCATATATTTGTTCTACGGGAGTACATGAGGGACTGCTTTCTTGCCAAATTTAGGAAAAGGCTTCTTATGGTACTGAGAATAGAAAACTGTCTTCAATGCCCTTTTGTTGTAGAATCTCTGATTAGAAGGCATATTAGAATCATTCATCTAGCAGAACAACACATAAGCATGGATCTGACAGAGGGTATTCGAGATATCTTATTGTCTGAAATATTTTTGGGCCCAGTGTCTTCTTTGCAACAAAATGTTAACATTGCAGATCAAAATAGTGGATCTGCGTTAGAAATTGTTTGCAATTGGTACATTGAGAATATCGTAAAAGATACAATTGGTGTTGATGTCTATTTCGCACCCTTTCATAACTGTTTCAAGAGCTCTAAGGCTTTTGAAGGTAATATTGCAGAGGCATTTACTAATATAAGAGAATTGAAAAGCATATTTCGTATTTTTGGTGGCTATGGATTTGATACACTAGATAGAATGGTGAGAAAAAATGTTGCTTCACTTTTAAACTCCATTGAAACTAGTCTACGGTCTAATCATGATGCACTTGAGGCAATTTCTGAGAATATTAATTCCTGTGGAAAAGTAGAAAGAGAAACAAATTTGAAGCAAATTCTGGACATTGAAATAGTGATTGGATTTTGCATCCAGATTGGACATGCCTTAACCTTTCGGCGCTTGCTGGTAGAATCTGCTAAAGCGATCCTAGAAGAGAAAGCTCCTTTGTTTGTTTCACTGCTTTCTGGAATTGTGAAGCAGTTAAGTGACGAGATTTCTGAAAAAGATGAAATAAAAAGGCTGAGGACAGTGGCCAATGGCATTGGAGTGATAGAGGACCATGATACAGAGTGCATTTATTCAACTATGTCAAAGGTTGGCTTGAGTGATAGTTCCTGGAGTCCATTTCCTTGTTTATGTGCTGCATTTATGGCATCCAATATCTGGAACACGGCTTCTTATGATGTAAACATTAGTGGGTTTAATGATAATATACACTGCTTGGCAAGGTGCATAAGCAGTGTGATTGTTGGAAGTGAGCTCGCTGTATTGGAAAGGAATGAACAGGAAAGACGATCCCTTCCCAAAGACCATGTTGGTGAGAACTTGGATTCTGAAGTCAATTTTGTGGCAGAGCTTTATTGTCAAATTGAACAAGATGCAGGTATCAGCTACTTTACTAATATTTGGATGGACATGAAAGGCTTAATGGCACACAAATATCCAAATAGGAGGGGTCATGCTGTTGTTTCTATCACTGAATGGTTGAAGTCGTGGCTGGGCAAAGAATTCAGTAGACCTACTACAATTTTTACAACAGATTGGAGGAGACGTTTTCTACCTGATCCGAGCAGGCCTTGATGGTGTGATATTGATGCCACTCACAAGGGACGATCGAACCACTACATCATTCGAGTGGATAGCATCAAGAAAGACAAGCTGAAAATGGAGGAGAAATGTCATCCAGAGCAACAATTGAGGGCAATTGTACCTAAAGAAGGGGTGCCTGATGTAGCACATCCGTAATGGCACTAGGAAAGAGGCCATTTCCTTTAAATCAAACATGGACCAAAAGCCCATTTCCTTTAAAGAAGGCCCATCATTACATGGAGAGTATATATATGGAGGATAGAGGATGGAATCGGCAGTTTTTGATTTTTTTGCTAAAGTTGTTATTTCCTGGACAGGTAATAAACCTTCTATCTTCTCTTTCTCTTCTCTTGTATTTTCTGGTGGATTTCCAGAATCATTGGTGGATTCCAGTGTTTTTCCCTCATCTTCTGTGGATTCAGAAGATTTATCAAGCACCTGATCTTCACTAAGATCAGCTGCATCAGATCTTCAGCACATACTTTTGAGAAAGTTATGGATCTTTTTGTAGGATTTACCTCCAGTCCCGAGTAGGAGGAGAAGATTGCTTTTATAACGTTTAGTGATTTTGTATGGAAAAAAACAGAATGTTACTAATAGTCAATTAGTCATATGGAGTAAATATAGTGTACATAAAGTTCCGTTGTGAAAAATAGCATTACGGTAGAGCGCCGTCGTTGCATGATGCATCTCCATCAGTGTACGCATTTGAAACCATAAAGGGTAAACCGTAAAAGTAAGTAGTTACCCTACCCAAACCATTTTTTTGCAAGTATGCCATAGCCAGGTCTAAAGGTTAGTGATTTCTTTACAGAAAATAAGGTTTCTTTAAGAGAGCAAACTGAAGCTTAGAGATAATTTGTTTTAGCTGGAACTCTGGAAAATCTGTTTTAACTGACTGGATAAAAATCAGATATATCAAGAGAAGAAACTTAGAGACCATTCACAATTCAAATCAGACAACCCTCAGATTCAGCAATGTGGAGGTATCTGATCTCCAAGAAGAAATTCATCGATTTATGTGTGGAGTGTGGACCCTAACCCTAAGCTTCAGTCTGCTTTCTTAAAGAAACCTTATTTTCTGTAAAGAAATCACTAACCTTTAGACCTCCCCTTCTCCTCCTCGGGTAAGGCCATTTGCTTCTATGAGATTGATTTCACTATTGATTTCACCATGAAGTATGAACAAAAGTTAAGAACTAAATAGCTAAATTATTATTATATACAAATTGACAATTTACATAATAACAAATCTTACGATTAAAACAATAAAGATTTTATGTACATATAAATTTTAACTTTCAATATTGCATGGAAATAGTCGAGTAGATTGAAATTAAAACAGTAAAGACTGAATTACAATCTTAAAAAAATAAAATCGATTTGAGGATTATGATTGATAAACGGGAAATAAATATAATAGTAATAATAAAATCTTTAAGGATATTCAAAAATAAAATGAGTAGAACTAGAAGAAGAAGAGAGAAAATGTTCAGTATAAATAAGAGTGTAAATTGTAATTGAGAGAAGTTGGGTGTGGAAATTCCAGAAATAGAAAATTAAAAGATCGTAATGAAAATCTCACCGATGAAAAAAGCGGGAGAGAACTAAAGCCTTCCCAATATCGAGATTCCGATAAATCAAGGAAGACTGGAGTATGAGAGGAATGAGAAGATACGTCGCGAGAGGCTGGTGACTGGTTCGTTGAAGTGCTGTATGGGATCACTGCTTGCTTCCCTTGATGTCCTGATACGATGAATGAGCGATCGTGGCCGGTGAGGGTAGATCTTCAGATCTACGTTTAATCGAGAGGGGGGAATGAACAAGACTTGATTTGGGGGTGATCTGAAAAAATTTCAATGCTGTCATTCTTATTTTGGTTAATTTCATATTACCCCTTAAGATTTTTAAACTTTAATCAATTTATTTGTATTTCTAATTCTTCAAGATTAAAGTAACTATTACACCAAGTGAAATGAGAACATGAAAAGTCTCTTCTGGATTCAAATCGACTATGAAGGTTCCACTTCAGTCTCTACTAGAGAACAAAATGACTAAATATAGAATGCAAGTCGCCTTCTGGAATCTTCTATTTGGGCTGTTGCAATCCAGCTTCAGAAGCTTCAATAAGTGTAATTTCGACGGATGGTTTGCAATCAAATCGATATCTGGTGCAATCAGATTTCTTGCAAAGATCCTTCTTAGCTCTTAAGCATGTAAATACTCAATGGTATGTCGAATTTCATTATGTTTATTCTAATTTGGATTTTTTTATATTAAAATTTTATGTCTATTCTAATAAGGATTATTTTGTAATAAATTTTATCAACTTCGATGCACTGCAAATGCCATCCTCAGAGTCTCAGAGAAAAGAATGGTGGCCGGAATTGGAAAGACCCAAATCGGATTTCCCTCACACTCGCCGGAGGTTAACCTAAGTTAACAGAATTAAGAAAATCTTACACTTGCAAGACCAAGAAACCTAATTGTAAAATAGTATTTTGTAATATATATGAATCGTGAACGAGAAATCGAGTAGAACTTTAAGACGGAGGCGGGAGAAAAGAAGAGATATCTCACGAAGTGCCGGAGGTAAGGGAGGAATTGTTACTGAAAAGTTGGATACCCTGCTAGTGGGGGGTCCGTTGTATTTAAAGTAGTTCTTCAACAACTATGATCGTGCGCACGATTTACATAACTAATTGCGTGATTACTCTAAACTTATTTAATGATACTGATAACAATTATCTTGGTTGTTGTGTCATACCCGGGCTGACTTGCGCAGAGTCGACTTGCCGGTGACTGTATGCTCATTGGACTGATCACCGGTGAACTTGTCTTGTATTTCTAATTGTGCCTTCAGACGTTCCACAACAATATTCAAGTCTAACTCGACTGTGGCATCCCTTCCATCTGCCGAACTAAGCTTGTCCTCAAGATTACCCTCTGTCATCAATTTCTGGACCATGTTCAGGTCTTCCCACGACTTATCTTCGCTGGCTAGTCCCTCCCACTCTATCAGTACTTGCTTGACGTTCTTCCCCCTTATCTTGACCTGACGATAAGCCATGATTTTCCTTAGGCAGATAATTGGGTCTTCGGTCACTTCCTCGGGTTCCTCTTCCTCCTGCCTATCTAGCTACCAACTCGACCAGGCATTGTTGATCAGCGTCCATTCGGAAAAGGCGGCCCTTGCATTTATGTCCCGGAAAGTAGGATTCGTCACAATTAAAACACAGCCCCTTGGCTGTTCTTTCTTTGTGTTCTTCAGCGGTCAGCATTTTTCTAACGATCGGCACACCCTTCGGACCTGGAGGAGGTGTCTTGATTAGGGGCTCAGAATTTCCCGTACTCTGCCCGAAGCTGTGCAGACCCCGTTGTGCCTCGTATACTTTGGCCAATGTAAACGCCCTCCGCAATGTGGTCTTCGAAACAAAGAATTTACCCTTTTAGAAAAAGTTTCTTGTTTTTACATAGAAAAAATATTAACTCAACAGATAACAGTTGTTACTAAGGTTTCAGAAGATTTAAAATTCGATTCCCGCTTTATACGCCAAACATAATTGTATCGATTTCACCTGGCAATATATTAGGTAAGCTCTAGTACAGTGACAATCAAGAGTATATCCACTTTGATTTGTGTTAAACTCCAGTTATGAGCTTTGGTCTCAATGGACCAAAATGAGCTGAGATTTTGGCGAAACATACTGCCGCCAATTGTCCCCCCCAGCACCAGATGGTTTCTCCGGACGGCCATCATCATTCTTGGAACACCGCCTTCGCGGACCGTCGAATGGAGAAACCTTGAATTCGTCCAATTTGAGGCATCCATTATAAAGGGCAAGAGCAATGGATCCATAGAGAGAGGTGGTTCTATGGTTCTCCTTGTTGTTGAGAACATTGTTCCACCATAGAATCGATTCAAGAAGATGTTTATTGTAATTATTATGATTATCAAGTAGGATGAGATTCAAATTCGGCATACAAATACTGGAGTTGTAAGGTTTGCGTGATACCCATGGCTTCGCCGCCGTTCTCTGAATTGCATTGACAATTTCCATGTTAACGTGATCACCCAATACCGACTTGCAATCCTCCACCACCATCACCATGGCGTCTCTTATAAAAACTTGCTCCATACTTTCCTGTATATCATAGAATTAAGAACAAGTTGATCGAGAGAGAGTAAGATTAAAAAGGAATCTGAAGCAATCAAATCGAGAGACCTTTATGATAGCATCCGGCGAGACATAAATGAACCTTGTCAGAGATGGTTTCAATGTAGAGATAAAGAATGGCGCTAGTTCCTGAATCTCACCTTCTTCCATTATTTTCTCTCTGATTTCCTTTTGGCTGATCGGAGGGAGAACAACAATACAACATGTTTCCTCTTTCTTATTAATAAAAGACAGATGTACGAATGAATGGGAAATTGGGAATGCAAACATGATACATACCTTATGATTTCGAGATTTGAATCTGGAAACAGGACTTTCAACTTGTAGAAAGAAAGCTTCTCTTCTTCAGTCTGTGGAAAGAAGATGTGAAAATACAACTTCTCCGGCGAGGTCGAGGTTGTAAGCGTGGAGTTGATGAGAACAGCGAGAGGCAGAAGATCCAAGCAATTGTCCATCCATGTGACGATATGAATATTGAGATCAGTAGAGATATGAGAAGACCTGGAAATTGGAATCCATGTACGGTGGAGATCGGAGGGATTGCGGGTGTGAGTCGCCGGTAAAAACTGGAGACATGAGAAACCGATTATGAGAACAAGTGCTAGAAGCTGGAACACTGGCTTTGTTTTGGGTGGTGGGTCGATGATTGCTTGGAGTTGGTCCGGTGGAGATGGTTGTGGTGGTGGAGATGGAGATCTCGAGTTTTCTGCCGTCTGGTAACGTCGGGTCAATCTGGTACCGGAGAGTAACGCCATGGTTGGATTCTTCTACCGTCGTAGTCCGATGACCGGACGTGGGAAAATGTTTTGAGAACTGCGTCCATCGGTCAATGCGAACAATTAAGTCCATACTCTGCATCTCGGCTTGAGTGCTACTTGAGTGGGCTAAATTTCGAATTTAATCCTCTATAGATATTAAATTTATATATTTGATTGGAATTTAGAAGAAGAATATTTCAAAATTTACCCATATTTTATAAAAATAAAATTCAAGCGCACAGAAGAGTGATTGGAAAATACAGCTTTTAATGGATGAGCGGAAGGAATGCGAAGAAGGCCTCGAGATGAGTAGTGCTCTCTTCACTGCTGCTGCCGTCGACGTTGATCACTTTGTTTCTTCCGACCTACGGCAGTCATTGTCAACATCACCGTTAGAATCGAATCTCGTCGACAATCACGGCGTCAATCACGAAAGTGTAGAAAATCCTCAGACCCCCAATTCTCAAATCCAAACCCTAGCGGAGGAAAACAATGACGAATACGATGACAGGATTCAGAACTCGGAATCACCCCACAAAAAGCAGAAAACCCTCGCTTCTCTTTCCGAAGATACTACGCAATCACCGTCGTCTCTTCTGCCACAGCCGCAGTCGAAGAAATCATCAAAGAAGAAGAGCAATAACGTATGGACGAAATCCACATCTCGAAAGGGTAAGAAGAAGTCCAAATCCAGCGCGACATTCCGCAATGCTACCAATGGGAATGGGACGACGGTTACCAAGGAGGACATAGTTTACATCTCCCCAATTCCTCGATTCCCGGACAAATCAGACGATTCAGAAGATGCGGTCATATGCCTATCCCGGGTGTACAAGGCGGAGAAAGTTGAACTGAGCGAGGACCGGCTATCGGCAGGGAGCAGTAAGGGATACAGAATGGTGAGGGCTACAAGAGGGGTGGACGACGGAGCTTGGTATTTCGAGATTAAAGTGACTAGATTAGGAGAAACAGGACACACGCGGTTAGGGTTGACGACTGACAAAGGAGATCTTCAGGCTCCGGTTGGATACGACGGAAATAGCTTCGGATATAGAGATATCGATGGGTCGAAAGTGCACAAGGCTTTGAGGGAGAAGTATGGCGAAGATGGTTACATGGAAGGGGATGTAATTGGAGTATACATTAATCTTCCCAACGGAAAAAACTACGTCCCTAAGCCACCTGTTCTGGTTCTTTACAAGGGACAGAGGTACCTGCAATCAGATGGCAAGGACGATCTTCCAAAGATAGTGCCAGAAAGTGAGGTCTCTTTCTTCAAGAATGGAGTCTGTCAAGGTGTTGCCTTCCGGGATCTCTACGGTGGAAGGTACTTCCCAGCGGCATCCATGTATACACTCCCTAACCAACCCAACTGTCAAGTCACCTTCAACTTCGGTCCGGATTTCGAATGCTTTCCCACCGATTTTGGAGATCGTCCAATCCCCAAATCCATGATTGAAGTTCCCTATCTTGTCCACGACAGACCTGACATTGAAGCAGCCACCGGCACCACTACCACCGCCGCAGCAGCTATTGTAGAAAACGGTCTTTCTGAGAACAAGAATTAGCCTCTTTAGTTAATTTTGTTCGTTCCTTTTTCTTCTTCTTTCCAGTGTGGAAGAAAATCAAGATTGTACTTAAATTAGAAACTGATAAATATGTTGAATTAGTTTAAGTATTTCACGAATTTTCAACCCAGGTAAAAAAAATCTGTGTATTCACAAAAGAGTCACTAGCCGTTAAAACTTTCCAGTGTTTGTGTAAAAGCTTCCATTGTTTCCACGTTACTTGATCATTTATATCTTATTATGCTTTGGAAGGACGATAAAACTTATTATACCTCATCGTAATAAGAACGCCGGCCTCATCAATTCTGTTTATTGAACGTAGGCCTTTGATCAGAGTATTGTAGGTCACAACATCTGGAGAACAACCCAACTTATTATACATCTTCTCAACAAGTACACGGGCTTCCTCAACTTTGTCTATGGAACACATGCCTTTGATCAGAGTATTATAGGTTACAACATCCGGAGAACAACCCAACTTATTATTGAACATCTTCTCAACAAGAATGGCAGCTTCGTCAACTCTGTTTATGGAACACAAACCTTTGATCAAGGTATTATAGGTTATTACATTCGGAGAGCATCTTAATTTACTATGCATCTTCTCAACAAGAATGACGGCTTCATCAACTCTGTTAATAGAACACAGACCTTTGATCAAAGTAGTGCAAGTTACAACATCAGGAGAACAACCTAACTTATTGTACATCATCTCAACAAGAACAGCAGCGTCGTCAACTCTGTTTATGGAACACAGACCTTTGATCAAAGTATTGTAGACTATGGTATTGGGAGAATGACCTCTTTTAAGCATTTCTCCTAACACTCGAAATCCCAATTTAATCTGATCAATTTTACAATAACAACTGATAAGCACACTATAAGTAACAGCATCAGGCATACATCCCAACACAGGCATTCTCTCAAACAGCATCATGGCGTCCCTGATTTTACCATTTTTACATAACCCATCAATCAAACAGCTCAAAGACACGATGTCTGGGTTCCATCCTCTCTTGATCGAATCACCCAGAACTCCAAACCCTAAATCGAAACGACCCAATCGGCAGCAGCTGTCGATGAGGATACCGTACGTGTGAACGTCTGGAGAAAAAAGACCAGCACCCAAAGAAATCCTGTAAATTCTGAACACAAATGAATAATCTCTCAAATTCTTTAGACGGGCCAAAAATGTGTTGAAACACAAAACCGATGGAGGGGGATTCGAGCTAAGCATTACGCCGAACAGTTTCAATGCAGACGTTTTGTTGAAATTGCGGGAGAAACATTGGGTTGGAACGTGGGTGTTTATTTTTCTAGAAAGAAGCGATCTTTGTGGGAGTTTCCGATAAAGAATTTTTCTTTGTATGCTATGAGATACTACCAGAAACAAGGAAATTCTTATGGGGGGTAGAAAGAAGATGCCGATCACAGCCATAGACAGTAAAAATACTAAATGGGTGATTGATGAATTAGTTAGTAATAAAGTATTATCAAAAGGGATCATACTGTAAATATTAAAAGATAAGGATTAATTTATAATTTCTCCATACTGTTCGACATACCGTCTTTTATAATTATATCAAAGCATTTTTCATTAGGGTTTTGTTAAATTTTAGGGGGAATGAAGGTCAGCATACTCCGTATCCTTCTTTCGTTTTTTTCCTCTCATATTTTTTGTTTTTAAATTTTTTTTTTCTTAACCCCAATCATTCCTTCCATGCTGGAACTACTTGTTTGGCTTTAACAGAGTAAGATTCTCTTTAAAAAAAATCGATTTTGTTGTGTTTCTCTTGAAATACGTCGATCGATGGAGTTTCGACCACCATTGATTATTTGATTTGTATTTCCCGAAATAACGCAGTTGGCAGGCTGTGGCTTCATGGACATGGGATGCACAAGATGAAACATGTGGAATCTGCAGAATGACATTTGATGGTTGCTGTCCAGATTGTAAATTTCCAGGAGACGACTGCCCTTTAAGTAAGTATTTTCCTCATTGGGTTAGGTCTTTTTATTATGTTGGTGTTTGCAATGTGGCTTATTAGAAGATGATTGTTGCAGTTTGGGGCGCTTGTAACCATGCTTTCCATCTTCACTGCATCTTGAAGTGGGTCAATTCTCAAACTCCTCAGCCGCACTGCCCTATGTGCCGAAGAGAATGGCAGTTTAAGGCATAAGTGAGTGAGCAATTGACATTGATAACCAAATCAAGAGTTCAAGACAAAAGGATTGCAATTTTGAATGTTGTAAACTTGTACTTTCTTCTAGAAATGAAGAACAAATATTTCGATGGGTCTGTGTTTTTATTTATATGGGAGATTTTGAAATCTTTGTTTGAATAACAAAATCAAAACAAGGATTTGAAATTTAAATACCGTTAATTTCTCCTTGCAATAAAGATTCTTTAATGGGTCTGTTGTGTTTGGTGTTCATGGAAATCGTAGTACCCTTAAACTTTCAAAATTCGACAAAAAATTTATGATTCAAAACCTAAAGAGTTTTTTTTTTAATCCACAAACATTTTTATATGATATGTATATTATGGCTGATAGATGATTAAGTACTGCTTGAGCATTCTTATATTGAATACAATTTTTGTTTCTAAACTCCAGAAAAGTAGAAAAGCTCTCCTATTAATTCTATTCCTCTATTCTTTACAAACTGACATGAGCAGGGATTTTTACAGGAACTAAAAGAGTTAGTTCCATTTAAAATCGATTACACGATGGACTCTCCTCTCCGGTTCGCCTTTTGGTTGCACAATTGTTTCTTCAATCCTTTCAAGATCTTTCCAAACCAGATAATGTTCATCGTAGCCAACACAGACGGAACACCGAAAACCAAGATATAACCAATAATGTGCATTTCCACAATCTGTCATGAAAACCAATGAGGCAATGACCATCATGTTAATCTAAATAACACGAACCATTCAGATCTCCATTGTCTTTCGCACTTTACCTGAGCATAATGCTGGGAAACATGATAGAACAAATACCCAAATAGCAGAATTCTTGCTATCTGCACAAACAGTGCAAAACTTAACTTGATTAGTTTTGGTGTTTTTTAATGAACCTGAATCAGGTGTTATAGCCTGATCTAGGATGTGCATTCATCGAGGAGTATATGCAATCCAAAATCCAAATTAACAACTGATCCGTTTTTTATATATATTAAAAGAAGAAGAAATTATGGACAAACCAGCCATGCAAAGAACATCACTGCACCATTAATGATATAAGCATTGGAAGTTTTCAACCCTATTGTGTCAAGAAACCTTACAGAACAAAGCAAAGAGAACGAGTTATTAGCATTTCAACATACACACACACATTGATACATACCTATAAAGTGAAATTGTTGGAGGAAAAAAATCAACCATCTTAAATTGACTCCGGGTGTTGTCGCCTCTGAAATGAGTACCATGTAGGTATAAAACTGCCCCTCACTAGAAAAAACCGAATATGCTATTGCAAACAGAGATAGCAAATGATGTAGAACCTAATAAGAGTCGTTGATTAATTAACTAATTAATCGCCTGATAACCACAGATTTCAGATTCTTGATAAAGCTAAAGGAAACCATACTCACAAACTGCATTCCTCCAAGAGAGGGATACGACCAATAAATCATGGATAGGTCAATGATGAAATAACCAACTGAGACCTGAAGAACAGCCCAAAAAACAGATTGAATAAAGAAAATAATACTTGAATACCCCACTGACCATTGATGATTTACTTAACATTACTTTACTTACCCCCAGTGTGAAAGTAGAAAGAGGTGAACTTCTCAATGTAAACAGCAGAGCTTGTTGGTGTTGATCATATTTGGTATATAGATCCGAAAAGAAAACGAGATAGATCGACATAATTGTGATGTAAATGGCATGGATAGTGGACATACCCCTGCAAAAATCCATTACTTAGGATCAAAATTAAAAATGTAATCCGGCTCAAGTATAGTATCTGAGTTACCGATTGTTCCATTCGATTTGTTGGATTTTTGTGAGACTGGTAAAGCCCTTGAAGTAGTGGAAAGAGATGGAACGAGTAACATCATAGGCCTGAAAAAGAAGAAGACACCAGTTAAATCCACAATTCCAATAATAACCGAATGTTTGATTCCTTGTGCAAAAAAACATCAACTTGAAAAGAAAAGTTGGAATTAGGGCTCACCATCTTAGACATGACAATGCCAGCAAAGATGGAGGTATATGGTAGAAAAGAATCCGTTAGCAGATAGTCCGTGACAAGCATCTCGGCCTGTTGTTTTACAGACATATTGCTATATTTCTAAGTATTGTTTTGGAAGAAATCTGCAAAATAACAGAAGAATCAATAATCAAGTGAAATGTGATGCATCGAAATCAGAAGAAATCCAGATTAGAAAAGGGGGAAAAATAATCATTCTACAGACCCATTTCCTCAAATAATCATAAGGAGGAAAAAAAAACAGAAAACAACCCAACTAACTTCTACTCTAGTTTCAGATCAAACAACACAATAAATGACAGCACGCAATAAAAACACGGATCAAAGAAGTCGGATCGATCGATTGAAAAAAAAAAGGAACAATATCCAACTACCGGTGACGTCTCCTCCTTTTTTTCAGCTTTTGGCTACAACAAATCCGACGACCATCGAGATCGTGGAAAAGTTGAGGAGAGGGGTTTCGACAGTGGAATTTCAACCGATTCCGAAATAATCAAAAATAAGAAACCCAAATCCTAATTTCTACACTTCCGCCTTGTCGTTCAAATCTCCACTCACCCAAATAAATAAAAATAAAAAAAAAGTTAGTCAAACAAGGTTAATGATCCTGCTTAAACAGGGCGATTTGAGAAGAAAAAGAGAAGATACACACAAAGCAGTAGAGCCCAAAATGCGGCGAACAAGGTCGTTGTTTGGCGGAACGAATAAATATATTTCATTATGGCACTGGTAACTCTGGTTGCTCCAACCAATCTGGTCCAACGACCAATAACAATTAACAAAGACTCATTCGAACTGTCAAACACTTGAGAGTTGGAACATGAAAAATGGATAAAGTAAATGGGTAAATATCATAAACACCCTTTTCGACTATTCGTATAAATCTGTCACCCATTGACTTTTTCAAATCAACAATCAGACATTCACGAATTCACGATACACAACACTTATTGACTTGTCACGATACGATTTTATTTATTTTTCATTAACAGTGAAAATTTAATAAAAAATTAGATTCCATTTTTTAATAGTTATTTTTTACCAGTTAAACTAATGATTTTATAAAACATTTAATTAAATCCAACGTATAATAGGAATTTAATTAATTCGGTGTTGTTCGGTGGTTGATGTACACACTTAAGTTGATCACGTCTCATTTCTAATTTTCTTCCAACACGTTATTAACGGTAGAGGTGGACATGGGTCGAGTCAAATCCGAACCCGAATATGTCTGATCTGGGTGGATATTTTTGTTATGAAACCTGATACGAAATATCCGAATTTGAGTATTTTTTCGAAATTTATAAAAAGAAATTTAAAATATAAAATAAAATATTTTATAAAAATTTAATATATTTTGACTAAAAATTATTTTTGATCAAATTATTTAAATAACAAAGTTTTTATGCAAAATTTTTAAAGAATTTTCGAACCCGTCGTCCGAATCGGGTTAAGATATATTATATGAGATATACCATGTATTATTAAAAAAATGATTTCAAATTATTATATCAGACCGAATGGGCGAATGTTTTAGAATTAAAAGCACCTCATGTTCGGTTAGGTTTCTTTGCTAGTATTATTTAAAGAAACGGACAAAATCAAATTCTTCAACAATACCATTAAATTGATACTACATACAATAAGAATATTTGAACAATATCAGAATCTATTTACGGTTGGTTTAATTAGGCTGCTGGATCGGCCCATATACTTATATTTATACTGGACCGAATTTGAACTTGGATCGTTCTGAAGGCAAATTATAAGAATTAAGAATGGACCTGGGCTACATATGTTGCTTACATTTTTATTAAATTCTAATATTATTGTAATATTAGAAAAAATATATATAATCAACAGTAAAAAAAAAAAAAAATTTGAATATCAATAAAACTCTCCGTCTTAACTTGATACGAAGAATTTATATATTTCTTGAGAAAAATTAAATCACCAAGAAAACCCTAAATTGACAGAAATTCCGATAATATAATCAGAATAACATTTATAGGGCATTTTTTTGCATTAGGGATTGACATGGTTAATTACATATTATAAACATTATTATGAAAAGAAAGGGAGTTAATTATTAGGTACATGAAGTTAGATAGATGTTGACGTCAATAAATACATGTCTAGCTCTATGAATTGACAAACATTATGAAAATTTGGACAAACTCGACTCGAATCCGATCCATGTTCAATTGTGGTTAGCTTTTTAAAAAATAAAATGAAGGAAAAAAATTATATTAACAAACATGCATCATGCATGCACACCTAAGCAAAATGGACCGAAACCCTAATTAATAATATGATTTGAAAGGTCTCTTCAACCACTAACTATAGACGATGGATCAATTAAGCTAGTTGCAAAAAGTCTTGATTAAATTAAAATGATTTCAAGATTATACTTAGCAATTAATTAAATTTGTTCGTAATTGATGTGATGTTTTTAAATGAAAATAAACCGACATGATTTAATAGAAATATTTAATTTCCATAACCTCCTTTTCATTTCTTTTTTTTCCCAGTTCCCACCACTCAATCTCAAAATGGGTTTCTCTTTCACAAATCATGGCAATTTAATGAATTGACATTTTATGAGTGTATCCAGTGCAAAAATGCAAATTAAATGATGAATTTTTATTGCCTATTTGATTTCTTTCTTTAATTTATTGATGGTTAGAAAAATGATTCAAAATAGAAACCTCCCACCATTTATATTTATGTTAATTACAGTTTGATGAAACACATGAGTTTTATGAGATGAGACCAATGTAATTAAGATTTTAATACACCATTAATAGAAATAATTACATCTCTAAATACGTACGGTCTGAAATTCTGAATGGTTAGGCCACAAACTTCAAAGCTTGTTTGGAATCATTGGCTTGGCGAAAACGAGGTAAAGAAAACAGAATTTTATATATATATAAATATAAAATTCCGTTATTTTTTTTTAATCAGTGTTTTGTTGGTTTTAATGGTTTATCTCTATTTATATATATCTGTAAATAATTTCCTTGTCTTCCCACACCGATTAACACAGCTCTGTTATATCCATCTCTCAGGCCACAAACACACCATTTTCGCCAGAAATTCACAGAAACACGCCGGAAAAGGTCCTAATAAATCGATTTCGATCTGCAGGTGTAGTCTCGCGTAGATGCATGATAGGTCTTCTTGTTGATTTGTTGTTAGCTAGATTTGTAATGGGTTGTTTGTTTAGTGCAGCCGTGCAGGGAAGGATCGATAAAATGGAAAGTTTGCAGGCACAGAATAAAAGAGTTTACACCTATGATGGTGCCTCGGTGGCCGGAAATTTAACATCTCCGGTAAATGAGTTCCAACAGATGAAGAGCAGGCGAGTTGACGACGGTTGTGGTGAAGGTGAAGATGAGAATGTATTCTCCATCATTCACCGTCAACACAATATTCAAATCGACAACATCATTTCCCAGCATGTAATTAAGAATCCGAACCCGAATTAACTCGGCCTGTACCTCTTCACTTGAATTGGGAACTCCGGCCGACGGTTTTAACTGATCTTGAAATAAATTTATTGATGCAGGGGGAGAGAATAAAGATGGAGATTTTGGGTTCGAAATGGCGGTGGATGAAGCAAGTTGCAACAACGGTGGAAGAAGTGGCAATGAAGAAGATAAAGACGAAAGACGAGGAGATTAATCGAGTCCGACAGCTCAATGCCGCGTTAGAAGATCGTCTCCGGTCTCTCTCCACCGAGACTAGAATCTGGAAAGATATCGCCACTGTAAATGAGAACGCAGTCGTCTCTCTCCGTGTAAGTCTCGAACAAGCACGTGCTCAAAACCCACCACAAAACCTCGACGGTGGCGACGACGATGCCGAGTCTGTCTGCGACAATCTTAATCCTAATCCTAATCCTAATCCTAACCCTAATCCTAATCCTAATCCCAGAGAGATAGTAAGAGAACGAGGAGGAGGGTGTAGGGTTTGTGGGAAGGAAGATGCATGTATGCTGTTTTTACCGTGCAAGCATCTATGTCTGTGCTCCGGTTGTTCCACGGTGACGATGGTTTGTCCGATTTGCTATTGCACCAAACAATGCACACTCCGTATCAATCTCACGTGACTGAAGTTTTTTTTGTATTATTCACCTTTTAAATTATTTTTACTTCAAATAATTCATTGGAAAATTTCCAAAAATAACCTTAAAATTATTTTATGAAACCAGATTAATATGATTGAGTAGGTATGAGAATCCGAACATAAATCCGACCAAAAATCATCCGAATATAATTCTTTTTTCACTTTAATTCCCTTCCCCCTACAAAGTCCGACAAACCCCCTTCATATTTAGTGGGTTTGAATGGAATCTGAGTTTCTAACTCTGAATATCCAGAAATCTTAATAGTTATTGTGATCGATTTTTGAATTATGGATTTTTTTTCCTGGATGATGGCTGGATTGGGTCCATGAGATTGATTCCATTGGCCCACAATTGATGGATCTTAATTAATTTCTTGAAAGGAAACAGACCAACCAATCTACTGACTGCAGTCTACAGAAGTAAACACAAATATTATAATTTATAATGCAGAAGTAAAGTTAGAATAATGACATTTGCCATTACTGGAATTCTGGTTCGTGTTGTTGATGGATTTTGATAATAAATTCATTAATATGTATCAAACAAAACTGAAATCTGAAAATTGTGAAATGGAAATGGAAAAAGATCAAAATTAAATACATATAGATATTAAATGTTATTTTCATTCATCATCCATTCCAATTTCCATGGTTGCAATGTAGTTTTCATAAGAGTTGGGCATCTTTGTTGAATTAATTGCTCTTCTCGTCAATGACAGCTCATTCGGCTGTTTTCATAATAGAAAGAGGATTTAAATACCAAAATCAAATAATATATTACTCGGTTATTAGGATGTAAATAACATTCAGCTCGTTAGGTTCGGGCTCGCAAATCGAGCCCGAAGCTTAAGCTCATTAAGCTTAACGAGACGAGCTTAAACATTCCAAGCTCGGCTCGTTAAGCCCGAGCCTGGATAAACTTCTTAACATGTCGAGCCCGAACCTGACTCAATAATCCAAAGCTCGACTCGACTCGTTTGACACCTTACTTGTTATATCGTGGTGAAAATTAAAAAAAAATTACTTATAAAGTAATACATAATAGTTACTGTAAGTAATTGAGTTAATTTCTCTGTGTTATTTTCAGATGTTTGTAAGAAAACGTTCAGAATTCAGAGTCAAGATTGTTGGAATATATTTAGAAAGAAGCACCCAACTGACACCCCCATAAATATCGAATTCATAAATAAGAATTATCGGAAGTAGAAAATTCTGATGGAGTCACTTCTATTAACGAGGACCGGCCCACTAAGGAAAAAATGGTCGAATCTTCAAACACTCGAAGGGTATAACCGTATAAGTTAAATACATGGAATAACAGAATTAAATAGGGGATTTATGGTTTAACACCTCCTAGTCCTAGGTTGTTATTTAAGTTAAAACATTGTTTCATAAATAGCTCAGCGAATCGGTAATTCAGTGTAAGAAATTTAAGAACCTTTTATCTGCTTATTTCTAAAATTAAGAAAAATCCATCCATCTTCAACTCCTATTTCGATCTGCTCATGTCACATTACAGTCGTCGTCGGACCGACTTTGCTTGCTCTGATTTAAGAAATTTACCAGGCAGTTAATTGAATGTCAGTAGAAGAAAGAGGAAGAAGGATTGCAGAAGTAGAGGAAGAAAACTATAAGTGACAATTACAAAAATTAACTGTCTAAACGTAGAGAGTGGAAGAAATCGTTGAAACAAGAAGAGAGATATACAACTCGATTAGCTCAGTGTGTAACTGTTACTATTAAGGTGGTTAAACTGCTGGACGTTAAAGATTCGAGTTTCATTCTATATATTTTAATTTTTATTTACTTATGTATCATGTACATTATCAAAAAAAACAAAGAAGAGATCGAGATTAGTCTTAATTCTTAAATGAGGTCGTTTAATCTCATTAATTAAAAGAAAATGTTCAATTTAATTTTACAACTTAGATCAGACTTATTTATACAAGAGATGTAAACTACTTTAATTGGTACATTTATACTTTGCCATTGTAAAATTCATTTAGAACAAAATTTATAGACACAAAGCTCAAAAGAATATACAAAACAAGCAAATACGTTTTTCAGTATACTCAAAATGACAGTCAAAATATATTGATTGAAAGTAGCTGATATTTCAAGAAAACAAAATGATACAAATTGACAAGAACAAAAAACTACTCATTTCGAATTTACTTGTTGATATATTACACAGGTTTACCCTTAATTCAAAACTGTGTATGAATGAATGTCATCTTTGATAGAAGTTGGGGTTTTACTTGTTTGTCTTCTGAAAGAAAAAAAATCATGTTAATAAAGCTTCCCAACTATAATACCAATGGCAAC
This sequence comes from Zostera marina, assembly GCA_001185155.1. Classification (NCBI taxonomy): domain Eukaryota; kingdom Viridiplantae; phylum Streptophyta; class Magnoliopsida; order Alismatales; family Zosteraceae; genus Zostera; species Zostera marina. The sequence goes on from LFYR01001858.1 coordinate 538,669, forward strand.
AGAAACCAAAACAATTCCGGCTATAAACTTGATTGCTGTGCTGAAGGGATAGTCTTCTTTCATGGATGTTGATGGAGTTTTTGTATTATGACGAAGACTCTTGCTTTTTTTAATGCTCTTACGCCTTCTCGGTGGAGATATTATTTTCCCAACAGACAAATCACTGGATTTCATCTTTATATCACGCCTCGCTTCAGTTTCCAAAGTATCTATTGATATGGAATCTGCCATATTCTGTAAGAGGAATGAATGAATACACTTTTTTTTTAAATAACAACGAAGAAATTTTGTTTGTCTGCCAGCAATCACTCGTAGTTACGAAACTCTCTTTGATGATACAAGAGTTTAGAGACTCAAACCTCATGAATATAAATATTTGGTTTCCATGGTGTTTGAACCTCCAATCTCTTGCATCACAAAGGAAGATTTTCATTATTACACCAAGCAGTTGCAGGCAGATCTCAATATATCATGCTAGTATTAATATTGAAACAGGTTGGGTAATTTTTTTTCCATTTTCTTAAAAATGCAATAATTATTTTTTCCTGTAAAAATTAAAACCAATTCTATTTGTATTATAAATAAATGAGTAGAAAAAATAGTGAAATTCTTGAAATCACACCTTTTTCGAGGACTCCGTTTCAACTACAGGCAGTTTTTCTCCAAGATCTTGTACTTTGTTCTGCAAAAATAACATATGGTTCTGGTGTTCATCTTCATTCCCCATAGATGACTTGCTAGATAGGTTGTGTTGAACCTCGATCTCAAAAAAAGATTGATTGATTGAGGCTTGTCTTTCTAATACTATTTTTGAATTTGTTTGTTCCTGTTTGGAAATTTCAATGGATTACAATTCAGAATCATAAAAAACTCGCTAAAGAGAAAGATTGACAAAATAAAAAGAATCTAGAGGGAATTTTTGTTTATATTCTTTAGGGCATACTTTCATGACTGAATGTATTTTTTGTATAAAAAGGTAAAAAACACAAGTAAATCCAAATATATGATTTCAGAAGTTTCATATACTATTAATGTATAAGAATTCACTAAAAATGATATAAGTCTTTCCGTTAAATCTGAAGATCACAAGAAGACATGTACATCCCAATTGAAGATTTCTACAATGGAAGTATGGGAGACCAACCTCTTGAGGCAACACAACTAATTATCTAATCACCAGTTGCAATGTTATGTAGGAAAGTGTCGATGAGCCTAGACTCATCTTCCCATTTTATTTTTAAAATCTTCAATGTAACCAGGGTACAACCCTTCATTTTTATTAACGAGAATTTTTAATTCTATCAAAAAAAAAATCGCCAAAAGAAAGAAATACTGTAAATGACATTTACAAGGAGATATGAATATATTTTTACCCGTGGAATTACAAACTCATTTTGAATGTGCGTCGTTTCTTTAATTAAATCACCTCTTCCTGGAAGTATGCATGCCGATAATTTATCTTTCTCAGAAGATTCCAATGTCATATGTTCTATCTGTTAAATATTCCATAATATGAGACCAAATGTATCGAGACATTTAAATGCATTCATATCTAATAAAAAATTGTATTTAAATGTATATTTTTCTTCAATTTTTATATTTTCTTTGAATTGTATTATGTAATCAATTTGTATTCAGGTTCCTCTATCTTAGCTTACATTTCTCATTTCACTATGAGATTATCCTTCTGTGCATTATATTGATTTACAAGTTGGCTTATTATTGCTCGGAGATTTTTTTTTTGCATGATGCATTTCATCAAGCTTACTCACTTCCAATAACAGAAGATATCTCTGGTCTAAACTCTTAAGGATAGACTGTCATCAAGAATTACCCCAGCCTTCCTTTAGACGAGAGATTTTCAGGAAAAGTTATGGTTCACAATTGGAAGAGACTACTATGCAGGTTTGGGAGACCAGCCTCCTTAGGCAAAACACATAGTTACCTGATCACTATGTGTAATTGCTATATAGGAAGGAGAAAGTCGATGGGAACCTTCATGATCCCTTTATTTTTTTATTTTATCTCTTTTATATTATAATTAGGGCAATGCCCTTCATTTTATTAATGAAAATCTTTACTTATTGCAAAAAAAAAATCTCCAAGAGAAATTGTTAAAACTATAGCTCTTTAATTAGTCAAATAGAAATTCAGAAAGTACAAAAGGGAAGACTGATATAAATTAAAATAGTTAATTTTTTATTTTCTAGCTTTTTATTTGATGGAAAAAATACCATTTCTAAAAAAGAAGATATAAAATATAAATCAAAGAATTTAGAGACCATTGGCATGATTGCAGGATAGGGGACATTTAATGGTTAAATTGTGACAAATATGAAAAATAACCTTGGGATGTAATCTCTCTTCTTTGGAAGAAGGTTGCTTCCATAAATCCACAGCTATTTTTCTTGAATTTTGAAGGTGGCCAAGTGTTTCGTCTTTGTCAGCAAAGACTTTCCCTAGTGCTTTTTTTAGTTCATCCAAGATAATTTCATAATCTGTCAGCTCATCGGTAAGCTTCAAATTTATGCTGGATAAGCTTTCATCCTCTTTCTCAAAATCAATTGAATTTCTTTTAAATTCCCCTATTGCTTCTTCAAGCTTCGCTATTTTCAAAAATGCTCCATCTAACTCAATCTTTCTAATTTCTTCATTATTAGTTACCTCATTTGGCCCTTTCTGATAACACATTTCAGTACTGGAGAACATACTCTTTTTAACGTCCACCGCTTCTGAAGACCTTAGTTTGAGTTTTTCTATTTCTTCAAGCAGTTTAGTTTCCATTTTCTTGGCATTGGTTTCCAATGCATTCTTTTCAGCATCGATAAAATTTACTGTATCCTTTAACTCGTCAACATTTAACTGATTTAAGTCTAATTTATCTTTGAGTTTTGAGTTTGTATTTGTAATAATCTCATTTTCAGACAATATCTGCTCTATTTTTTTTCCTGATTCCACAACCTTTGTCGTAAGCTCCCTAATAATTTCCTCAAGATTTTTTATTTCTGCAGAACTTGCTTCCATCTGAGATATCAATGATGCTTCAACTTTATGAACCTTTGATTTAAGTTCATCGATTATTTTCCTTAGAGAACTTTTTTCTGCTGAACTTGCTTCCAGTTCGGTCTTTAGTGATGCTTCCCTCTGAGTTGCTTCAACCAACTGTTTTTTAAAAATGTTTACCCTTTTATTTGCTTCATCTAACTGTTCTTGATAACTGCTCTGACCTTTACTTTCTTCATCTGCTTGTTCTTCAATAACCATCTTAGATAAAAAAAAATTACGTTCCATTTCCTTCAGATTAAGTTTGAGCTTCTCTAATAATTCATTCTCTCTAACATTAGAGTCCTCAAGTTCCTTCTGAGAAATTTCCAATTTCTCCTTTGACGATTCCAACTCAAACTTTAAAGACACATGCAGACTTTCAACATCTAAAACCTTTTGATTTGAATTATTTAATAACTCCTCAATTCTTTTCCGCTCATCAGTTATGGCATTCAGTTGATTTGTGAGATCACCCGCCTTTGCATTTGCAACTTGTAAATCAATTTCAAGCCTTTCTGATCTTTGTTGGGAAGATTCTTCTTTTGCCCGATATTTGGATACCATGTCCTGAAAATGCTTTAATTCTGCTTCTGCATCGTTGTACTTTTTACACCCAATGCTTAATTTCTCTTCGAGTTCATTAACACGGTAATGTTTGGTTCTTAAGAGATTCTCTAAGTCAGAAACTTTTCTATCGATGTCCATTTTTTCAGAGTGAGATTTCTCAACTATGTTTTCGAACTCGATGTTTCGATAATGTGCCTCCTTGAACTTTCTTTTGTATTCTGCACATTCATCCGAAAGATCCTTCATCTTCAGTTCAATTTCCAATTTTGTATCTGATAACATTCCTAAAGATTTTTCCAATTGGGCTGCTCTCTCTTCAGATACCTGACACTGCCATGTGGATCTTGCATTTTCCTCCTTGGAACTTTTTAAAAGATGTGTAAGCTCAGATGCTTTACCATGGTGTTCTTTTAGCTGCCGATCCTTTTCAGTGCACTTCAACTTCAAATAATCCAAATGCTTCTCAATCTCCATAATTTTATGTTCCATGGATGCTAACTTTGTCTCAGATTCTATTAAATGTTTTTTCAATTTGACTTTTTCTGCATCAGAAGACCGAATTAAACCTTCCAATTCAAGATTTCTTTGAGTAGCAGATCCAGCTTCTTCATTAGATTTCTTATGAAGTTCTTCAAGGGATTTCAATTTCCGTTCCATTTCATTATTACAAGATAACGCTTGCTTTAATCTGGTGTCGGTTTTGCTGAGGTTCTTAACAGATTCATTTAGCTTAGCATTAACCTCTGCTGAAAAAACATCAAAGGCTTCTCTTTCTACAATAACACTATTTAACTTTTCCCGCAAATGCTTGATTTTCTTGTGTTCATTTCTAAGAGTAACTTCAATACCTTCATTGATTTTGGCCTCCCTTTCGTACTTCAACTCAAATTCTTTCATTATTGCAATTTTTTTCTGAAGATCTTCTTTAGAAGCTGTATACAAATTGTCAATTGCCGATACATCTTTCTTTGCCAATTCTTCAGAAGCCTTGCATTGACGCAGTTCTTGAGTAAGTTTATCAATAGCTTCTGCATCAGAACTGGTCTTCTTCTCCAACTCTTCAACTCGTGACTTCAAAAGAACCAACTTTTCATGAGTATCAGAAGGCCTTTCCTGGATAGAAGTAGTATTATTATCCATCAAAACCGTCCTCCGTTATTATTTTTCTCGATATTCTTTTATATTTTGAAAGCAGTGAAAACTGTAAGTTGTGCTTCGAATCAGCAATCCCCAATCGAATCTGTATACATACACAGATGTCTTCTTTTCAAGTATGATCGAAGAATAAAGAGAAATAAAGATTTTCTTAATTAGCAATAAAATGAATTGAAAATCAAAATCAATGTAATTACAAAATTAATCGAATTCTACAAGCTACTTTATTTGGCTATTTAAATTTTAATACCCATGAAGTTACTTGATAAATCTTTTTTTTCCAAATATAAAGTGTGATCAACCCTACTCTCAATCCAAATTTGCACTAACAAATTGAGAGTAGGTTCAAAATCTTGCTAATTTTTTTTCAGTCTTTCTTTCAGAGCTGAAATCTTTAAAATGACTGTGGTTTACAAATGGAGAGAACTACTATGCAGATTTGGGAGTCAAACCTCCTGAGGCTCAGTTCCTAGTTACTTGATCACTAGGAATGCAAGTCAAATAGGAGTAGTTTGATGGAGTGGGAAACCACTGCATCACCCCCACCACATTTTATTTTCTGTCCACTTGTAATCCTCAGGGTACTACCTTCATTATTTTAACGATAAATATTTACTTTTAGAAAAACAAAAAAAACTAATATCTAAATTCAAAAACCAAGAAAACTGATATTTTAATGACAAAATTTACGACGGGTGAAAAGTGCAAAAATATCAGAGAGAATTTGTGTTTTTCCAAATGATCTATGATATAATACAGAGCTGGAGGTTGAACTCTGAATTCTAAAGAACTCAAATAGGAGTTTCAAACAAGTTTATTCAAAATATTTTCCCGTAAAGAATTGTATAGATCTTAAAAAATAGATCGAATTGTATGATCAATATTCAGTAGTTGTAGTTTGTATTGGTATTATTGATTTGTAAAAAACGGAGATTGGATGCAAAGATGAAAATATCATATGAAATTCATCACCTTTTCCAACGCGTCGAATTGGTTTTCTTAACTGATTTCGAGAGATGCTGGTACAAAAATACTAGCTAGAGAGGATAATTCTTTGATACAATATTCTATTGCATTTAAATTTGGATACAATAATTCTTTGATACAATATTCTATCGCATTTAAATATGACATCTCTACTCACAAATATATTTTTCTGAGATATATCAAATAGAACGTAACCCATCTGAGTAACAGAGTTACCAATATATATGCATTTTCTTGCTCTTGGAGAAAATTTGTTCTCCTTGATCAAGATGGTCCAACCTTCCAGGTAATATTTTAGTTATCAAATATGAATGGGGAAAACGATTTGAATCTAGACAATAACAATTATCTAAATTCAAATAAATTAATGTACATTTTGTTAAAAAAAAAATAGTATCTAGCATTACCCTCTTACTTATCAATGATCTACATGTATAAAATTATGAATGTAAATTATTACATAACATATTCTATAAAAAATACATTTGATAATTAGATAAGTGATAGCTATATTAATGATATAATTTATTATTTTACAAAACGAGGTGCAAGCACGAATGCACGATGACTTGTTGAAGGAAGCCATGTAGAAAACTCACCCGTATCATCCACTCAATCATAAAAAATAAAAAAAACAAAAAAAAACCGCATCATTAAAAGTTAAAACTATCATCAATCGATGATCTAAGGTTTCAAACATAATAGAAGAAGAAACATCAACGCGTTATATTATCTATACACAATTTGAATTGAAGAAGAAAAAACCCAGAATGAGTGATTGGATTTCAATTGCCTAAATATAATATTCACCAAATCGGGAAACGGAACGATGTAATTTTAAGCAAGCATAAAGCAATCGATGGAAAAATGTACGAAAAATAGAAGAAAATATCGAAGAAGCTTGCAAGCATGCTGATAATCACTGACCTTGCAGATGGCAAAAGAGAATTAATAACCGATAGATTTCTGTCGAGATTTTATCGCATCCTCTCCATCTCCGATCAGAATAGAGAGTCTTAATGGACTGTCAGATGAGAGGAAAATGGTTTCGAGGCGGAAATGGGAAAAGACTTAGTCTAGAAGAGAAGTACAGAAAATAGCGGGTTAATAAATAATTAATTAAATAGACATGGAGATTTCTATAATTACGATAATGCTTGCTGTCTTGCTCATCTTTTGTAGTTTATTTTATATGAGTAAATTTATATGAGATAAATTAGATGTGATAATGGTAAAATTACTAAAATCTCAACCATTAAATCACTATTCACAAATTTCGAGGTAAAAAATAAACGGATGAGATGAGATGTAGTTTATAAAAATTTGGGGAAGTAAACTACAATTTTTTATAAATTGGTTCCACATTTACTGATCCTCCTCAAACTGAAAAACTAACATTATCACTATGGTTGTTTCCGCCGCTGTCATCGCATCTCGCATTTCGATTTGTTCTTCTTGTCATCCTTCAACCTCTACCGCCGCTTTCCACCCAATCTCTCGTCTTATCCAGCGACGATCGGCTTCCATTCTCAGGATTTCTATCTTCACTTCCTCTTCCCCACGTAATTGCGTTGGTGCCAGACGGACGGCTGTTCGCATGGCGCACACACTCGGACTCACCAAACCTAACTCCATCGACGCTCATCAGGTATCTATTCATCCGTCAGATTTGTACTTTTTTTTATCCCACTGCATTGCTTACTTGTCGCGTTCTAAGGGTGATTTTAATTTTAATGCCCAAACAGATTTGTTTCTCGGCAAGTGAGATCAACTTTGCGGAATGGAAAGGAGATTTTCTTGCAGTTGCGGTGTCAGAGAAAGACATGTCTAAGGACTCTGACTCCAAATTTGAGAATTCTATATTGAACAAGTTAGATGATCAGCTTGGTGGTATGTTGACAGAAGCCTCTTCTGAAGAGGATTTTACTGGGAAATCTGGGCAATCAATCATACTCAGATTGCCAAGTATGGGTTTCAGACGACTTGGTTTGATCGGACTTGGACAATGCTCAACTTCTCCCTCTGTCACGTCTGCATATAGAAATCTTGGTGAGGCTATTGCCCTAGCCACAAAAGCTTCCCAATCCAGCAAAGCTGCTGTGGTTCTTGCTTCCTCTGATGGGTTTTCTCTAGAGAGTAAATTAAACACCGCTTACTCAGTAGCATCAGGTATGGATTGTAAACTCTTCACTTATGTTTTTTTTTATTGTAATATTATATTTTTGCTTCCACTCTGTCATCGTTTTAGGAACTATTTTGGGGGCTTACGAAGACACTAGGTTTAAGTCTGATTCGAAAAAACCACTGCTTCAATCATTGGATATAATTGGCTTGGGTTCCGGACCAGAATTGGAACAGAAACTCAAATATGCTACTGATGTTTGTACTGGGGTCATTTTTGGAAAAGAGCTAGTAAATGCACCGGCCAATGTCCTAACTCCTGGTATGCCAAAACTTGACAAGAAATTTCATCTGATAGTCTGCGTATTCTTCAATATTTTTTGTAGCTTGAATATAACATGGCTTCTCCTCCTTCTTCTCAAGGTGCATTGGCAGAAGAGGCGTCCAAAGTTGCCAAAGCATACAGTGATGTACTCACTGCAAGAATACTAGATGTAAATCAATGTGAAGAATTGAAGATGGGTTCATATTTGGCCGTTGCAGCTGCCTCAGCAAACCCACCTTATTTCATCCATCTGTGTTATAAACCACCTGGAGGCAATGTGAAGACCAAATTGGCAATAGTTGGGAAAGGCGTGACATTTGACAGGTTTTCATTTTCTTTAAGCAAATCTATAAATTTGAGCATTTTTTATGCAGAAGTTATACAAATGTTTGTCTTCTTTTTTATGATCAGTGGAGGCTACAACATAAAGGCTGGGGCAGGCTCTTTAATCGAGCTCATGAAATTTGATATGGGAGGTTCTGCAGCTACCTTTGGAGCAGCAAAAGCAATCGGTCAAATTAAACCTCCAGGGGTCGAGGCAAGTGTTTTAAATTTTTTTTATAACAGTGTGGTACTGGTAATTTATTTCACACTGCCCACATTGTTTTCCGAACATTTGTCATTGTTTTCTTTTCAGGTACATTTCATTGTCGCCGCTTGTGAAAATATGATCAGCGGTACAGGCATGAGACCTGGGGACATTGTAACTGCATCAAATGGAAAGACAATTGAGGTTTTTCTCTCCTAATGATTAATCAAATGCTATTCACATTTTCACCATGGAGATATTTGGCTTCATTTCTAGGTTAATAACACTGATGCTGAAGGTAGGTTGACGCTGGCCGATGCTTTGGTTTATGCTTGTGACCAGGATGTTGATAAGGTATTTTTTTAACTTAAAACGTGATTCATCTTATAGTTTTGCACTTTTGCTTGTTGACAACATTTATAAACATTATTGTCAGATAGTGGATTTGGCAACACTAACAGGTGCATGTGTTGTCGCCCTTGGAAATAACATGGCAGGTGAAATTCTCAGACATTTCTTGTTGTCTAAATCTCAATCTGTGAAGTGAAATAACAAAAAGATAGCTTTCTTATTAGCAAACATCTGATTCTCAGGCATTTTCTCACCCAACGATGCACTAATAAAAGAGATTCAAGAAGCATCTGAGGTCACAGGGGAGAAATTCTGGAGATTGCCTCTGGAAGAAAGTTACTGGGAAAATATGAAATCTGGTGTAGCTGATATGCTTAACACTGGTGGTCGTTATGGTGGTTCTATTACTGCCGCACTTTTCTTGAAACAGGTAAAAACAACTTATATCTTCCAAATTTGAAGAGAATAACATTTACAAACTTTGATATTTAACATGAACCTCTTTTCTCCCAGTTTGTTGATAAGAAAGTCCAGTGGATGCACATTGACATGGCGGGTCCGATTTGGAATGACAAGAAGCGTGCAGCAACTGGATTTGCAGTTTCTACTTTAGTCGAATGGGTTTTGAAAAACTCATCGTCTTAGCATAATTTTTGGAGATGTGGTTTTTGTTTAGAACATTTGAAAAATTAAACATGGATTCATAATGTCAAGTAATTGATCAAAATATAAAATCATTGAATATATAGTTAATATAGCAAAATACTCTTATATATTACTTGCAAATATTCAAATAATCCATATTTAAATATAGTTTTTACTTTTATTGCATATCTTTTAAATTCAAATAACAACGATTATAAGAATTTTCATAATACCCACAAGAACTGAAATTCTTCCACATTCCATCACTCATTGTTGTTGTTAATATAATCTGAACCACTGTTTCCTTCATCTACCATGAAAAAAAGTGTCAAGTTAAAACCTCGAAAGAAGTAAGCATGTAATGAGTGGAATTTACCTTCACCATCTGTAGGAGCATACGCAGATCTCCTCGACCGACTTTGTTGTGCTCTCGAGGTTGGCTAAAGACATCAATCAAAACAGAAGTAAAGATAAAATCAGTATCTCATTGTGTAGATTCATGAACCGAAATTAAGGATGGGTGATTGATTTCTTAACCTGCAGTTTTGGCCGTAATGCCTCAAGTGGTCCTTTGGGCTTCTCTGCAGGGGCACCTTGCTGTTTATAATACATCGGGGGAAAATGAAGATGCAGACACATTAATTTTATAGAAGAAAAAAACTGGTGAAAATGATCATTACCTACATATTACAAAGATATTATTTCATTAAGTTGCCATTGAAATTTAAGACGAATGTTAAACAATGACAAAAGTCTTTAAGTGATATTTTTTCTTAAATAAGTTATGACATCAAGAGGCAAAAATCATGCACAGTCATTGTTGTATGGATACATGGTAAGTAAATAATAAGCACATACATTATGACAAAAGTCTTTGAGCGATATTTTTTCATAAATAAGTAATGACATCAAGAGGCGAAGATCATGCACAGTCTTGTTGTATGGACTATTATAACATGTATACATGGTAAGTAAATAATAAGCACATACATTAATACATGCATAGTAAATAATTCGCACCCGAATTCTTTGCTGACGAATATGAACTTTTGTGGATATGTCAGTCTGAGTATGTTAGAGTTAGCCTTAGTTCTACAATAAAATTTATTGTATAATCAGTCAGAAAATATCCAATAAGACCAATCTCATTAATACCCCCTTTGTCACTGATTTTGTAATTGAATTTCTAGTTTTGTATTGTTTTTTTTGGGGGTGGGTATGAATTTGAATAATATTTTGTTGATCAGGTTGTAGTATTTATTCTTTCTTATACATGCCCATAAATAATTACCTTCCCCAATGCCCAATCAGCAGAATCAAAGAAAGCACGATCGTTAGCCTGAAAGAATGAGAAAACCAGAATAAAATTAATAACACCATTATTCTGTTATAACTTTTGATTCTGGATGAAAAGAAAAAGTCACCTTGGAAATCAGAGGTGGCTTTTTGGGCAACATCCCCCCGTATTTCTTCTTGATTACTGCTTCCTGTGTAAAAAGTGAGTGGCATCTGAAGTTAAAAGAAAAAGTCTATGATGTGATATAATATATTCGGCACACATCAGGTGTGCCGAATATAAATTGCGCCATCTGCGCTAGATGGCGTAGTCCGTCCGATGTCAATCAGTTGTTGTACACCGTTCGTACAAACGTTTCTGACATGTTTTATTTGAAGTTGGAAAATTGATTTGTTGAGTGGTAGTTCAGTAAATAGCATCGGTAGTTCAATAAATTAAATAACTAATTTAGTAATATAAATAATGAGAATAATCGTAGTTCAAACTTTTAATACCTACCTACATTCATGTCACCTAGTACTAGGGTGCAGAAACTATATATTGTAAAAATGAAATCTACATATGCATTTAAGACCGGACAGTTGCTGCAGTTTTTTTCTGAATCATCCCGTCCTTCCATCTTGCTTCCTATCGATTCCTGTCTAGGGTCTCCATCGTCGCGTAGTACGCATTCATGTCAACAGTAGTACAGAACATAAAGACAACGAAGTACATAATCAAATCAGTAAACAGTACACATAACTGGTGAATAGTTCTAACCACCAATTAAAAAGTTACAAAATAAAGATAAAACAAGATTTGGTGAATAGTTATATGATAGACTTGCGATCAGCTTATTGTTGCAATGTCTTTGAGATCGTCGCCAAGAGTAGTTCAATCAGAAAGTAATTAGTAGGACAGACTGGTGACCATTATATTAGATATACTTGCATGACATTCATTCAGCGCAAGATGGCGCAAATATGTAGTGGCGCATCAGATATAAACTGATAATATATATAGTATATACACATACTTGATTTTAATTTTGTAGAAACAGGAATAAGATGCTGCGGAAAATTCATTTAGGGTTTCATGTGTTTGTAGAAAATTAGAAAGGTTCTCACCTCCTCCTGATATGATGGCATGGGGTTGCCTTCACTTTGATCCATAATTAATACCTACAGAAGAAGAAAAGAATTAGCCAAAGAAATGATTGATTACAGTCTCTATATCAAAAGAGATGCCATCATATTAAAATCATAATAACATAGGGTATCATTTTCTAATAGCCAGAAATAAGATCTTAGAATCGTCAGTAATTTATCAATCAGATTTTATCACGGGAAGAGTTCATTCAAAACCTCAAATCGGGCAAAGATCTAAAGAAATAGGAATTGCTTGATTCAGATCTGAGATCTCTGATCGATAGTATTTATCAATCCATCGCACGGTCTGATCGACCGAGAGATCTCTGATCAATAGTATTTTATCAATCCATTGTATAATTTGATTGATCAATCAACAAAATTGAGGAGAAGGAGGAGGACGATGATGAGAGAAGAAGCAACAGCAGAGATGTTTCACCTGTATCGTCTATGTAGAATCGAAACAGAAATTGTCGAAAGCCGAAGAAGAACGGCGGGGGATTCGAAACAGAAAAATTACCGGTTTTGATCCAAATCTCAAATGGGCAAATGGTATGTACGATCGGATAATGGATGGGGATGGAATGGTTGTTCGTTTATTCCTAAATCAATGATGAGTAAATAAACCATTAAAAATTCGTCAATAACATTCATTCTTCATCTAGGCCCGGCCCGTTCATTGACTGATTGTAATTTTAATAAATATAAGGAATTTTTAATAAATTACCCAATTAAATATACTTTTTTCCTCAAATTCAAAATTTCTAACTCAACTCAGGATTCTCTCTCCTAAATCTTCTCCACACCCTCACATTCCGGTCACCGACCATTGACCAAGGGCCTAACAGACTATAGGATCCATAGAGATATCTTATAAATACCTCCCCTGACTTAACAGAGAAAGAGATCGATTAACAGTGTGGAATAGTAAAGAGTTGTGTGTATGAGCCACACCATCATAAAATCATAAATATTGAATTCTTATATATGAATCTTTAGATTTGTTAATATTTATGAATGACTGAAAATTTTATATATTTTCATAAATGTTAAACATTTTATTTTCTTATTTATTATATGGTTATTAATTATTATATCAAAAATTCAAGATTTGGGTCGAATATCGAGTTATGGAATGATTGTGGCTGTGTTTAATGAAATGATGTGTTGGGTTGGTTGGAAATTGGAATGGAGGTATATAGAAGTAGAGGTAAAGCCGTAAAGGTAGGTATGAGTAAAGGAATGGTGATGTGGGTAGCATTCCGGGTATGGGTAGATAATAATTTTTTTGAAGAAAATGGTAAAAAAAATAATTAATAAAAGACAAAAATGAAATGTTAGAAACGACAAAAATGATAATTTCATAAAAGACACGTGATTTATCATATAACTACCACAATTTGCTGCCTCTAATGACTAATTCAAATACATGTCAATTAATCAAGTTATACAACTAAATCAAATTCCTAAAAAGATACATTGTATTTGCATATTTTCAATCAAAATTAAATATATCATTTTGATGGGATATTTGATTACCAAAGCATGATTGTGAAACATATCATATCTAAGTGAAGATATGATTATAAAACATATTATATCTAATTACAAAATATCACACAAATACAGGAATGAGATAATGATTTATCAACATTAAAATATATTTGTCATGTTAGATATGAAGGAATCTAAAAGGAGCTAATCAAAGTTGGTTTTAAAATCTATTTGGTTTTAAACTTACGTTTTTTATTTTAACTTTATTTTTGTAAAAATATTTTAATTGTTTTTAATTTATGATTAACTCTGTTTCGCACTCATTGTGGATACAGAAAGCACCAACACCTACGTTCCTTGCTCCACTTGCTACGCACCATCAGGTTTTACGTACACTGGTACACAAACATCTCTCATTTGCAATTCCATTTTTTTGATAAATTCCTTCCGCACAACAGAGGAAATTCTTTAACCCATGAACTTATCCTCTCAGTAAGTCTAGATATGTGACTTGATCATATCTTGGTCCCTAGTCTGCAGGTAGATGAGGTTCCCCTGTTGAAAAACTCAGAAGCTCGACTGGTCGTCGATAGGGTCTGCAATGTCATCAAAAAAGATATTACAATATGATTTAATAACACACATGAGGGACAAATTCGAACAAGATACGAAGTCTTCCCAATCACAGGAGATCGATTGGTATAGGTTCATGGGGTTGGGAGTGGTTTGGACGGGAGAAGCAATTGCCTTTCCCTAAAAGTTGGAAAAAAATCAAAGATCTATATGTAATAAAAAAATTATAGGGAGTTAAATGTAATTTTCGCAATATATTAATATTTTGTAAGGGTTAATATATAAATTTTACAATATATAAATCTCTTCTCCCCCACGTTTCACAAATCTTCTCCCCCCCTTCTCCGACGTTCTCCCCCAAATCCCTAATCTTCTCCGGCCTCCGGGAATCTCTTCTTAGATTCTTCACTGTTGTTGCTGCCTTGCTGGAAATCTCTTCTCCAGTTCTCCCTCCGTTGCTACTTGCTGGATTCTCTCATTTCTCTGGTATTTATTTGTTGAATTGTTGATCTTGTTTGTTGTTTCTACATATTATTTGGATCTGATGGATGTGATACGATGGTGATGGTCTGATGGATTTTATTGATGTTTGATTTAGTTATTTGATTAGTCCTCATATGAAGTTAGGTTCTCCGGTCTGTATATGAAGTTAGAACTCACATGTTAATGTTCTGTTTTTGAAAAAGAAAAGCACATTAAGATATTTTCTTTTCATCTTCTCACATATATTCAAGTTTGGGAATGTTGAAAATTGACGGCGGTATTGTTCCTGATAGATTGTTGAAACTCAAATCCCTAAAAAAATTCCAAGGATGTGAATTTAATGATTTTATATTGACGAAATGTGTTGTTAAACAAATGGAAAGTATAAAAAAAATAAAACTTACAGATATACCAAATTTTCAAATTCTCCAATGCTGGATCCTGGATGGAATCGTACCAGCTATTCTAGTGTTTCTTAAAATCCTATTATCATTCAAACACAGCTAAAATATAAGTATTATGTAAATCAAAAAAATATAGATAGATAGATCATATATAGATGAATCTTTCTTAATGGTTTAGGGTTAATGTATTGAATATTCCTAAATCAATTTGAATATTAATTAATAGAATGAATATTAATTATGGAATGAATGTATTGAATTTTTATAAGTTTTTATAATCTATTTTATGAATAGGTTGTGCCAAAAAATTTATAGGTTTTTAAATTAGCATAAAAAAATTCCCGCCTTCGGCGAATCTTGCCCTTCCTACCAGGGAATCCTGAATACGCCACTGGATCCATCACACTCTCTTATCGAAATTGCTTCTTTCTATGTGATTTTTTAAAGAAATTAGGATAACACGTGAAGTTCATTACATCTTCCTTTCTTTTTGTCAAACTATTCAGGGACAGATCAAATAAATCCAGAATTACACTATGGCAACTTCTTCTGGTGAGAATGCTAAACACTATGGCAACTTCATCTTTCTCCTTTTTTTTCTTTTTCTTTTTACAAATATAAAAGATTGATCATTGGAATTTGGTATGTTACCTATGCATTGCTACTTACAAGGATTTTTTTACATTTTATTTTACATGATCTTACGTCTGTTATTGGCTTTCGTAGTTGCATTTAAATCAAGAGAGGATCATCGAAAACAACTTGAGTTGGAAGAAGCACGGAAAGCAGGGCTTGCTCCTGCCGAGGTTGATGAAGATGGGAAGGAAATCAATCCCCATATCCCTCAGTACATGTCATCCGCACCTTGGTATCTAAATGCAGAAAGACCAGTGAGTTTTCTTGTTTCAAAAATTATTGGATTTGATTTTACATACTTCCTGTTAAAATTGATGTTTTGAACTCCATCAAATTATTGGTTACTTTTGTATTTTTATAGAGTTTGAAACATCAAAGGAAATGGAAGTCCGATCCTAATTACACAAAGGCATGGTATGACAGAGGCGCAAAGATTTTCCAGGCTGAAAAATTTAGGAAGGGAGCTTGTGAGAAGTAAGTACCAGCTTTAAAACTTGATAATCAATATTTGAAAGATTATTCATCCTGTTTTTATTCTATGATGGTCAATATTATTTATTACCATCTCAACAACTCTATGGAAATTTAGGATGTCTATGTTTCTCTGTATCATATAATAGTCTTAGTTAATGTCTTACTAACTTCTAAATTGAAAACTTGGGATTTTTTTTAATAATATCATTATTTGTATAAAATCTGGAAATTATCTTCTTTTAGGTTAGACTTAGATGTATGTGTGAATGTGTATATTTAGTTGGTTGAATCTTCATATTTTAAGGCTCTCGTTTTAATTAATTGGTGCATTTAAGTTTCTTTTTATTTATGATTTTTTCTCCCGTATTATAGTTGTGGAGCAATGACACACACTTCCAAGACTTGCATGGACAGACCACGGAAAGTTGGCGCTAAATGGACAAATAAACATATTGCTCCTGATGAAAAAATTGAAACTTTTGAACTTGATTACGATGGTAAACGTGATCGGTGGAATGGTTATGATGCATCAACATATTCTCGTGTAATTGAAAGATATGAAGCCCGGGATGAAGCAAGAAGAAAATATTTGAAAGAGCAGCAACTTAAAAAACTAGAAGAGAAGAACACTGATCCAAATGGTCAGGACAAACCTTCTGAGAATGCGGAAGATGAAGAAGAAGAAGAAGATGACGATGATGACTTGAAAGTAGATGAGGCTAAGGTTGATGAAAGCAAGCAAATGGATTTTGCAAAGGTGGAGAAGCGTGTCCGTACCACAGGTGGAGGAAGTACAGGAACTGTAAGGTAATATGAAAAAAATCATGTTTTGTAGTGAAATTTTCTACTTCTGTTCAGTACATTTACATTTCAATTGGATTCTCGTGTTTGGAGTCATGCTTATATTTTAGGTACAATTGCTTTTAGTAAGTTAATTCATATTCTCAAATAATACGCATATTTTGGTTGCTTTTTCCAGGAATCTACGTATTCGTGAAGATACTGCAAAGTACCTATTAAATCTTGATGTCAATTCTGCTCACTATGATCCAAAGACTCGATCTATGCGTGAAGATCCTCTTCCTGATAGTGATCCAAACGAAAAGTTTTATGAAGTAAGTCAATACAATTTTAAACATTTTTTTAAAAGGTTTGTTAGATGGTCTAACTTGTGGTAAACGTGTCTGTTTTATATTCTAGTAAAGTAATGCATAATGTTTTCTTCTGTATTTAGGGTGATAATCAGTACAGAGTTAGTGGACAAGCACAGGAGTTCAAGCAGTTAAATCTACATTCCTTGGAGGCTTTTGACAAAGGACAAGATATTCACATGCAAGCTGCTCCATCTCAAGCTGAATTGCTTTTCAAGAATTACAAGGTTATAAAAGAAAAGTTGAAGTCTAGAACCAAAGATTCCATCATAGAGAAGTATGGAAATGCAGCTTCTGAAGAAGAATATCCCCGGGAACTTCTTCTTGGGCAAAGTGAAAGAGAGATTGAGTATGACCGTGCTGGCAGAATAATAAAGGGCCAGGTATGATTTTGCACTTCTTATTTTAATTTTTAATATTTACATTCAGTCTCATACTATGTTAGTTAATATTTTATGTTTTAACTTTATTAGATATCAGACATCGTAGGCATCTCTTTGTAAATTTAATTATCTTTATTTTGAATTGTACTTGTTACCTTTTCTTTATGCACAATACATTTATAGTCATTTTGAATGCTTGATGTCTAGATGGATTTTATATTTTGGCATAATCGAACTTTGTAGGCATATGTGCATTTAATGAGATTTGAGTTGTTACTGTAGTTGGAACATAAAATTTCTGTCTTAATGACGTCAATCTTCGTTAATTTTTTGTATTTTGATTCTATTAGCTTTTCTCTTTTTAAAATCATTGTAAATTTATGTATTTTGAATACAATATCATTACCTGTTTAATAATATCGTTGATATAATTGAATTATTTGCATATTGTAATATAATATTTTGGCACTTTCTAAATAGTGAATCCCATCAAATATAATAGAATTACCATTATTTTCACCTAATAGACGGAAAACATAATATATTTTTTGATGTATATATTTCAGGAGATGATGCTTCCAAAGAGCAAATATGAAGAAGATACCTTTGTAAATAACCACACCTGTGTTTGGGGTTCATGGTGGAAGGATCATCAATGGGGATACAAGTGTTGCATGCAAACAACTCGCAATAGCTATTGCACAGGTGCTGCTGGAATAGAGGCTGCAGAAGCTTCCGCAGATCTGATGATGGCTAATATGGCACGAAAAGAAGCGGCAGAAGGTTGGTTTATTTAATCTTTTCATTTTTTAATGATTTTAATTTTTCCTCTTTAATGTGGGTTTTTGATGCCCTGTGCATTGCAGAAACACCTGTGGAAGAAAAAGAAAAACAACTTGCAACCTGGGGTACAGATGTTCCTGACGATTTGGTTCTTGATGAGAAGAGACTTGCGGAATCTTTAAAAAAGGTTAGTATTTTTCAGTAAATGGTTTTCTGCATTTCTTTTTATATATATGTATGTATGCTAAAGGAAGGTCGATTAAATAGGAGGATGAAAGGAAAAAAGAAGAGAGGGATGAAAGGAAGAGAAAATACAACGTGAAATGGAATGATGAGGTATGTAGCGTTTTATAATAATCCAAGGTTTTAACATTAAAAATATAATTTCTGGAATTGTTCTTATAATGCACAGGTTACTGCTGAGGATATGGAAGCATACAGAATGAAGAAGGTTCATCAAGATGATCCTATGAAAGATTTTATATATTAGATCTTTTGAATACTTGATCCCGAGACTTTTATCCTTGTATAGTTGATTTGATGATGATATCCACACTTTTGGTGGAAGAGAGTTTATTTAATTCTGAGTTTAGATTTAAAACATGTAGGTAAATGTGATTAGTTCAGTTGGTTGCATGAGGTATGATTGTCTAGTTTTTAAATTTATTGGGTGACATTATTAATTGGATTTTGTTATTATATTCCTTAATGAGGATGAGGTATTCCGAATTCCGATTGAGATCCATTATTCCATGAGCGAACTAAGGCGATTATCTAATAAGTATAAGTGTTGCATTTTACTACTATTATTGAGAATTTCATGTGATTGGCGTCTTCAATTCGTTGAGTCAATTTCCGACGTAATCTCCGATGTAATCTCAAATCAGGATGTTGAAATTGTTTGAGAAGAAAGGCCGTCAAACCCGTCCAGTTGTTTCACGGCCATGCTAGCAGAGCTGAGATCGATCGGAGACATCGACGGTAACAAAACATCATCTTCAAGAGTATCCCCATCACTGCCAGATGGTTAACCTCGTGGTTGGATTGGTGTGCGAACATAGCACTACCAGTTGCACCACTTTATACACCTCCTCTTCCACGTAGTCCTCTTTCAATTTCCCATCGACAACTTGGAGCAACATTCCTCTCTTCCAACATTCCAACGCCCAATCAGTCATGGTCATGGCTTTTCCGGTCTTCATCAGTTCCGGAGCAAGGTACCCTAACGTTTCAACAACGGAAGTTGTCCGTGAGTTGCCACCATGGTCGTATAGCCGAGCAAGACCGAAGTCGCTGAGCTTATTCTTTAGGTCCCCGTCGAGCAGCACGTTCGCTGCTTTGATGTCACGGTGGACCACTACCTGCACCCCTTCTTCATGAAGGTAGAGAAGTCCGGCTGCCACGCCTTTGACGATTTCAAACCTTTGGTTCCAGTTCAGGACTGAACATTAAGGGTGAGCGGGTACGGTGATGGGAAAATCCCTGTATCCAAAAATCTTTCCCTCCGTTTTTCTAGAACGGGACCGTCCCGCTATCACTCCTACCTAAAGCTAAAAGATTCTAACAATGAATTAATATCACCCAAAATCCCAATTAATTGAATTGAAGAGAATTTAAGAAATTCCAACGAATATTCTTTGGTGAAAGAATATTCGTCCTGAGACCAAAAAAATATTCTTTGCACCAAAGAATATTCAATGTTCAAATCTATTGTATAGTTCATTTCACCTTTTGTCCCGATTCTCTGACTCTTCATCAATTCCTAAATTTTTACCTTAAATTTCTAAAGAGGATAATCTAAATTTTAAATGGGCCTAAAACCTAAGCAGATAAGTCTAAAATCCTAAATGAGTAATTAGTAAATTCCTATTTCAGTATTTTCTGATATAATATAATAAATAATAGTAAATAATTATTAAATATAAATTCACGGGGCGACCCGCTCGGGTTTCGCCTGAGACCCGTTTTGGAATATGATCGGGATAACAAGACGAAATTTCAAAAACAGTGCAAAATATCTATCTCGGATCCCCAGTAACCATCTGGGTGCTGAACAAGATGGTACCGAGGAGAGCCACCCCGTTCCACGGTTACCTTCATGGTCTCATATTATATGGAAAAGAATCCATGTGAGATAAATTTTGAAATATTATATGAGATATCATCCATCTATGTATTGTTAATTTTAAATCCAATGGTTTTGAATATTAACAAAAATCGATTCTAGTGAGAATGGAAGATATCATTCATGAAATATTCTGTAAAATACCATTTATCTTACCATTAAATTTGCATCTCTTGGTAATTATTATATAAAAAAAATTATCTTTTATTGATCGGAATAATAATATATATCACATCTCGAAAAAAAAAATTAGACCAAGATAAAATATTTTGTTTTTTTGACATTTCATCTATTACCAGTTCAATATAAAAAAATATGAAAAAATCTCAAATTTTTGATATTTCACATTTGAAAATTAAGTGTAGATCTTAATGTTTTAAATGAACAGTCAAGATTTAAATATCTAAAATTATTTCGTTTGAATCTCGTCCTCCATGTATAATTACAATTATAAGTGTGGGAAGTGTTAATATTTCCTATAAACCTCGAGCTTCAGCTTGTTAACTAAAAACGGGGGGCCAAAAATGATAAAAATCCAATTGATCAAAATTATTCGATCTCTGTTAACACATAGCAACGGCAGTCACTGCTCGCCGGAGAAGACAAACAAAAAAACAACTTCCGGCGTGCATTGACATTTGCCCAAGTTTTGTTTAGATTAACCTCCAAGCCTTGGCACCACCCATATGATATTTCTTTAACCTTCCAAACAGCATGACCACTATGATCAGCCACTTGCCTCTATCACTCCATCTCCCTGAGAAGCTGTAGTTTGTATCTACACAGATCGCGCCGTCGCCGATCAGACGCTTCCCGCAGCTGTATCCCATCGACAATCCGACGTTTCCATACGCACTGCAGTGCAGTTCGATCTATTATAAAAATAAAATCGAAAACTACAAGAAAACTAATAACTTTCAGCACAGATATATATATATATAGTTAGGGTTTGAAGAATGAAGAAAGACGAACCTGACGGTTTCAAAGATGACATTAAATACAGTGAAGTTATGTGGATCCATTTTCATGTTGTTCCTCTCTATGATGCAAGCTATGATTGCAAACATGAACAAGTAGGAAGACTGTGAAATATTGATGGTCTTCTTTACCAGATTTATCTTGGAATTTGAGCCATGACTATCAACGGCGCCGGATTTTTGAAATCTACCGTTCATTGGCACGAACAATGTGTAAGCTGGAAGGTACCTGCATGCACCATGCAAATATCAGGGTTTAAGTAGTATTTTATAGATGAATTCGTCAGTTACTATGATTGAAGTCTGAAGATATATATATATATATCGATCTTATACATGAGGAGGAGGAAGAACACAAGAACAGCAGCTGCGATGGCAGAGGTGTCAAAGATGCTTTCTCCAGCGTGCCTCACACTTACCGACTGGAATAAAAGACCGACGAGCTTCTGGTACGACGTCAGACCTGACAACACTGGGGCGTTCCAATCCATGGAGCCGAACAAGACAATTGAGGTCAGTAGAAGACCCATGGCAGGCATGGATTGGAAGAGTAGTAATCTGAGGTTGGGGAATAGATCCCGGATTTTTAATTCTTCAGGATTGTGCAGAATCAGATCTATCTCGTCCTGTTTGCTTTTCATCAAACCCGACCGTTTGATCGTCCACACCACTAATCGGAGAAACGCCGGGTACTGAACGTTCCCACATAATATCATCGGAACTAGCATCAGAAGAAGGCCGGAGTTAGATTTAAACGGAGCCAAGCTCTCATTCGCTAGGATTAGTCCGTTGTTTGCGAAGCTGGAAATTACTGTGAAGATAGAGAACGTGATACTCCTCAGACCTTTCGATCGGAGCACCTCGCTGGAGCTTGATTCTACACTGAGGTAGACGAACACGAGGAGAGAACCCAGGACGTGGAAAACTGATATGTAGGCGAGGATGACATGTGCTAGAAATCGTATAGATTTGTTGTGTATGGCGTCGTGAGGATTTTCATTTTCATCACCAATCAACGAAGAATGTTTGCTGCATACGATGTCGATGACTCCATTGGAACCATCACCACCTGCGGCCGCAACACTCATCACGACCATGTTATCAACGCCGCTCCCGTAGATGGCGAATCTGTCCCGAGAAGTAGCTGTCAAACTGTCGATGGGTCGACGGAAGAGGAGGGAGAGGAGACAAACGAAGACCTCACCGGAAATGAACACCATGAGAGAAAGGATGATGATTTGCGATTCTGAAAACAACTCCATGTCTATAACGTTGAGTCCACTTAGACTGACCGCCGAAATGGACATGTAAAACATGTCAATGTACCTCGGAGTAAAATCCGACGATTTCGGCTTGCAGAGGAAGGTCATCGTCAGTGACCCGATTAGTGCTACGGCGAGGAAGTATGTGAGCTCGATAAAGAAAGGTTGGACGTGGAAGATAATCGATCCGTATAGGAACATCAAAAACGCACAGAATGAGCTGAAGAAACTCGAGATACAGGAACAACCAAGGTAAAAGGTTCGGATAAAGCGGTTGGCCATTGACGGAGAAAGGTTGCCGGAGAGGGGAGGCCGATCGATCCTCGGATTGTTGTGAGCCATCCCACCGGATTTCGAATTAATAAATTCACTAATATGGAAAGAAAAAATTACTTTATATATCTACTCAGATACTGTAGGAAGGATTTGATTTACTGAAAGGGGATATATTTAGATTTTATTGTCAACTTTTTTTTAAATAAATGACTAATGATTTTATTGACATTATTATCTCATATTCATATATCGATTTTAATATTTTTATATCCAAATTTTCGTTTTTTAAAGATTATACAAAATCATTCCAAAATTTTGGATTTCTGATAATATTTAATATTTCATAATTAAATTGAAATTTAATTTCAATCTTTTATCGAGATTTGTGCATTATTTATTAAATTTTGTAAGAAATTCATTCTACAACGATTAAATTAACTAAACGTTAATAAAGAAATCGGGCTCGAGCAACCCATATCTTAAATTGATCTAACTCGAAGGCCTGTTTATAAGATTTGAAGGCCCAAACCAAAACAAAGTCACTGTACTTTTTCGAGGTGGATCTTGGGGCAATGTAAGTCCAGTCCAGTCCAGTTTGAAAAACAGCCTCGTTTACTATAGTCTAAATATTTGACACGTGGACACCCATTTAAAGCCACGTGTTTTCCATGTAATACTCTCACACTGTCTTTCCCTCCACGTAGCTAATTATCGCATTTATTCCACTCACCTTAAGCATATCGATCCGCATTGTATTCCATAACCGATCTTCGGGCCGGAACATAAAATCGATTGAAGAGTCCGTCGATCGATCGTCGATGGCGGCGAAGAGGAGCGTCGGTGATCTGAAAGAAGCCGATTTGAAGGGGCGGAAGGTGTTAGTCAGAGTCGATCTCAACGTGCCTTTGGATGATGATCTCAACATCACCGATGACACTCGAGTCCGAGCCGCCGTTCCGACCATCAAGTATTTGATCAGCAACGCTGCCAGAGTCATCCTTTGCAGCCATCTGGTACGTATATACCTAGCTAGTGAGCTTTTGTTTCTTCCTTGGATTCCTGGTCAGCTTCTGTTTACAGGGGCGTCCGAAGGGTGTAACGGAAAAGTATAGCTTGAAGCCTCTGGTACCGAGGCTTTCTGATCTACTTGGTAACAACGTGAGTTAATCAACCGTGAGTACGTTATTATTTGTTAGTGATTATCGATCTTAATTAATTTCCCAATCATACGTTGTGTATACATAATTTGATTAGGTCGAAATAGCGAATGATTGTATTGGGCGGGAAGTTGAGAAATTGGTGGGCGTCATACCAAATGGAGGCGTTCTGCTTCTTGAGAATGTTAGGTTTCACAAGGAAGAAGAGAAGAACAACCCTGAATTCGCCCAGAAATTGGCTTCTCTTGCTGATCTCTACGTCAACGATGCTTTTGGTACGGCTCATCGAGCCCATGCTTCAACAGAGGGGGTTACAAAATTCCTTAACCCTTCTGTTGCTGGATTCCTCATGCAGAAGGTATTTTGTCGATGAGTATTTAAACTAATTATTACGTGCAGATCGGATCTCTGATCTTTGTTCAACTTTGAATAATTTGAATTTTAGGAACTTGACTATCTCGTTGGAGCTGTGTCGAACCCCAAGAGGCCATTTGCTGCGATTGTCGGTGGTGCGAAAGTTTCGTCCAAGATCGGTGTGATCGAGTCGTTGTTTGAGAAAGTTAACATTCTCATCCTCGGCGGTGGAATGATCTTTACATTTTACAAAGCACAAGGATACTCTGTTGGGTCGTCTCTTGTGGAGGAAGACAAGCTTGATCTTGCCAGGGCACTTATTCAGAAAGCTGATGCCAAAGGCGTTTCTTTTCTCTTACCTACCGATGTCGTCATTGCTGACAAATTCCATCCACATGCCAATAGCAAGGTTAACTTGATTTTCTTTTTCTTTTCAATTTGTCTCGTTATTAATGTATTAGTATATAGAAAGATTTAGATCATAAGATAGTTTAAATAAGATTATTTGAAATATTTGAATCTCAGCCATTAAATGAATTCTCAAATGTATTTAAACCGATGGATCAGATGACAACGGTAGGATGAGAGTATGAGACATATCTTATAAATGATCTCAAACATGCTCTCATTGGAATGGTTTCCTGAGTATGCATTTTCAATTCTCATTTCATTTCAGATTGTCCCAGCATCAGCCATCCCTGATGGGTGGATGGGGTTGGATATTGGGCCGGATTCGATCAAGACATTCAATGACACCCTCGACACGACCAAGACAGTTATCTGGAATGGACCCATGGGCGTTTTCGAATTTGAAAAGTTCGCGGTCGGCACTTATGTAAGTTAATTGCAAATTCAAACCATTAGCTAATGCCAAAGTGGATTAATTAAATCTACAACTAACTAAGTTGAACTTCAATTATAAATGCAGGCAGTTGCAAAGAAATTGGCAGAGCTGACCAGTAAGGGCGCAACAACCATAATTGGCGGCGGTGACTCTGTTGCAGCCGTTGAGAAGGCAGGTCTTGCTGATAAAATGAGCCACATCTCCACAGGAGGAGGTGCAAGTCTAGAGCTTCTGGAAGGGAAGACTCTTCCTGGTGTTCTTGCTCTTGATGATGCATGAGTTGTTTCCTGTTGGCTGCTTGCTTGCTTTTGGTTTATGTACAATTAATGTTTTCTTTTTAATAAATCTGCAAGTCTGCAACAATCAGCTATGTTTTCAAATTTAAATATCTTTTTCTTCAACCCATATTACCACATTGCATATTTTATATCATTACATACCCTGACGAAGTGATTATTACTTATTAGCAAATATGAAGTGTTAGTTGTGTACTTATTTAATGATAAAATCGAGTCAGATTAGAATAAATTGAGTTACGATCATAGCAGTTTGCAATTTGAATAAATTGGGTTTATGTGTGCATTATTATCATCTTCTATTTTTCGGCAATCCCTCTCTTGAGTGCGCTCGCCGTTCTTATTCTTTCAGAACCCTAGCTTTTGCTCGACACTTTCTAAATCAAACTCTGTATTGGTTATCTTGTTCATCTTATTAATAAAGTTTATTATTAAATCTTGACCATATCACGATTCCCTCTCGCTCATCTCATCTTCGTGCTAGTTCTCTCGACAACAACATAAGGATTTTTCAAGAGAAATGGAACAATGAATTAAAAAATATACACGGTGGATAATTTAGAAATTTAGAATTTTTCATATCCCTAATTTATAATCAATCCGTTCTAGCGTGATGATTATTGGAATATATATTAAGAATTATATATATTTATTATACAAAAGTTGTAACAACATAACAAACCCCATTCACATATTTGTGGGTTTGTTATACTCAATTGTGTATAAATACTCCATCATCAATAAAGGCAAATCAAGAGATTATTTGCCCAAATTATCTCTACTCACACCACCTCTATTCACACGGTTGTTCTTCATGGCATTCTTTGGGTCATCTTCATTCTCCATAGATCACCAATCCAACATGGTATCATCCGCCGATGTCGATCCTGTGGCTCCATCGAACGCAAATTAGCTGCATTCCACGATACCAACCGATCATCCTTCTATAATGATCCCGGCAGTTGCTGATCCAAATGGATCCAATCTAGCACTGCACCCTCAACATATGTTGGCTGGATCCCCATCTTTTGGATCCATCCAGAATTTCCTCCACATCAAACTGTCGGCAACAAACTACCTCTTGTGGAGAATGCAATTTAATCCATTGCTAAATTGCTTTGATATGAAGTTTTTGATTGATAAATCAATCCCTCAACCTACACCCAATCCACAATGCCCAATCTATATGGCATGGTGGCGTAAGGACCAATGAGTTGGATTTTGTCTTCCTTCTCGGAGGAAGTGCTGCCCACCGTGTTGGGGTTGGAATCGGCGTCTGAAATATTTGGGACACCTTGGCTACATCATACGGGCGACCATCTGAGTCCCGAATTCTTCAACTCCAGATGCAGCTACAAAATAACAGACACTCCGCCGGCGAGGACGTGTCTCCATTTCTCCGACGAGCCAATCAAGTTACTGGCCGACGAGCTGGCAGCAGCTGGGGCGGCGGTTCCCACGCGTATCTTCAACACGACGATCCACAATAACTTGGGACCGGATTTTGGTGAAGCAGTGACGGCGTTGGCTTCGATGAGCTGCTGGAGATCATGTCCAGCCACCAGATTCGGATGAAGATGAGGCAGCCCGTCCCCGCACTGAATCAGACCTCAGCGAACTATGGAGCGGTGGGAGGTTCGTTCCAGTCGCCGGCTTCGACTTTCGCCGGAAGCAGGGGGCGCAGCGGCGACAAAAATTCTAATTTTGGGAAAAGGAAAGGTAGGGTTGCCCAAATGAGAAAAGACCCGTGTCCGGTCTGTGGGGGTATGGGTCACAACTCATATAAGTGTCAATTTCGCGTGAACCCCTACCAAAACACAAATTCGAATCAGGCCCAAGAAAATAATTCATTAAATCCCCAAGTCAACAACATAAATTACCCAAATTCATTTAATCCCCAAACGAATTTGGCCCAGGCCCATTACGTTGGCTCTCCAATGCAATCTGCCCGATATTATCCAGGCCCGGTCCAACAACAAAGTCCAAATATTTTTAGGCAGCCCGCAACAAATAATACTCAGATAGCAGATTCATATTTTTCGACAAGTGATCTGGATCAACATGACATGGCCGCCTGGTACCCGGACACTGGAGCAACGCACCACTTCACTCCAAACATCCAGTCAATCTCGTCTCCAATGCCGTATCAGGGACCCGGGTCCGCTCATTTAGGTAATGGGACCCAACTTCAGATCCAACACTTGGAGGATGGTAATTTTGCAAGTGGATCCTCTCTTTTTTCATTACGCAACATTCTACATGTTCCATCTCTTAAAACTCCGTTATTACCCGTTCAGCAATTTTGCAGGGATAACAACTGTTATTTTGTGTTTGACTCTTTTCGTGTCTTTGTGAAGGACCGAATTACTCACAAGGTACTTCTTCGAGGACAGCATGATGGGTCTCTCTACAAGATTAATCCGACTCCACCACCAATCCTTCATTCGACTCAAGCCAACCTGGATGTCTGGCATCAACGGCTGGGTCACCCTAATGAATCGGTTCTTCGTCTTGTAGTCTCGAAAGATCATTTGCCTTCTGTTATTTCCAAATTCAATAAATGTAAGTCATGTGTGTTAGGCAAGGCGAGTCACAACCACATTGTCTCGACTTACTCCAAATCCAAATGTTCGTTAGAACTCATTCATAGTGATGTGTGGGGCCCTGCCCCGGTCTCTTCATATAATGGACATAGATATTTCGTGTTTTTTATTGACGATTTTTCTAGATTTATCTGGTTCTTTCCTATCAAACATAAATTTGAAGTTGCAGGCATCTTTCAGAAATTTCATATTATGGTGGAAAAACAAATCGGACATCAAATCAAATATTTCCAATCAGACTTCGGTGGTGAATTCCAAACTCTCACCACATACTTCGTCTCTCATGAAATTCATCACCGGAGGACGTGTCCACATACCCATGAACAAAGTAGCACGGCAGAAAGGAAAATCAGACATATAGTGGATACTGGTCTAACACTTCTTGCTCATGGTAGTGTTCCTCTATCATACTGTAATTTTGCCTTCTTTACAGCAGTGTTTACTATAAACCACATACCATCCAAAACTCATGGGACCTCACCACTTCAAAAATTATTCAATATCCAACCTAAACACGCCTTTCTTAAAGTGTTCGGGTGTGAGGTCTTTCCACTTCTTAGACCTTATAATCAACATAAGTTCGTCTTTCGCTCTACTTCCTGTATTTTTCTCGGATATAGCCCATCTCACATGGGATATATTTGTTTTGATCCACCAACTTAAAAAATATATATTTCGCGTCACTGTACTTTTTTCGAAAATTCCTTCCCATTTGCAAAATTACAGGTATCCCAAGGTACGTCAACAAGTCATCAATCAGGCCCATGGGGGATACTTTCGGTTCATCCATCAGATTCGGCTGCACCTATGACTGCAAGGTCAAATTCTCAGAATCCTAGGTCCAGTCCAAAATCACCTGGTTTATCAACTCCGATGGGGCCCACAGTGTCACCAACAGTATATGATACTGGAAGTTCAAATAATAATGCCCCCGCAAGTACAAGTCTCCCAACCCCTAATAATCGGCCTCAACAGAATATTCCTCGAGTTGATTATCGGAGACTGGCAGGATTGGAAGCCACGTCACTTGCAATTGATGATTTCTCAGAACCAACTACAGTCCGACAGGCGTTCAAATCACCTGAGTGGATCCAGGTCATGGAAGTGGAGTTTGGTGCACTGCTACGAAATCACACTTGGTCTTTGGTGGACCTTCTTAGAAATGCGAACTTGGCTACGTGTAAGTGGGTGTTCAAGGTCAAGAGAGGATCTGATGGTAGTCTCCAACGACGAAAGGCACATCTAGTTGCACGTGGTTTTTCACAAGTCGAGGGAATTGATTTTGATGAAACATATAGTCCAGTCGTAAAATTTCCAACCATCATAATCATGCTAGCACTCGCAATATCCAAGGGTTGGCAGCTTCGTCAGCTTGATGTCGACAACGCGTTTCTAAATGGGAACCTCAAGGAAGTTGTGTTTATGATACAACCCCCGGGGTTTGTAGACAAACATCATCCAACCAAGGTGTGCAGACTTCACAAGTCACTCTACGGGCTCCGGCAATCTCCTCGAGCATGGTACGAACGCCTGAGTAATTTTTTTAAAATTGATTGGGTTTATAAGTACCGCATCAGATGCATCTTTATTCGTGCGAGTTACGAGAAATTCTCAGGTCTATATGCTGATTTATGTGGATGACATAGTGGTGACTGGGTCTTCAGCTTCAGACATCACACAGTTGATTGACGCGCTGTCTAAGGAATTCAGACTCAAGGATATGGGAAAGCTGCAGTTTTTCCTAGGAATGGAACTAACTCCAGTAGGTACTACTGGTGGTTACGTTCTATCTCAACATCAGTATATCTGTGATCTGCTCCGTCGAACGAATATGCACAAATCAAAATTCGCATCTACACCTATGTCGTCTACTACAAAGTTGACCGCGACTGACGGGGTAACCATGGAAGATAAGCTGTTATATAGGTCGACGGTAGGAGCACTATTATACTTGGTAAATACTCGTCCAGATATATCATTTGCCGTAAATAAACTGTGTCAATATCTCCAAAATCCAACCACAGTTCATTGGACAGCGGCGAAACGAGTACTGAGATATCTACAGGGTACGGTTTCATATGAAATTTTGCTTGCACCACCAGCCTCAATCAGAATAGATGTCTACACCGATGCAGATTGGGCAGGATGCCTAGATGATCAATGTAGCACGGAAGGATTCGCTATATTTATCGGAAATAATCTGGTCTCTTGGTCAGCCAAGAAACAACCCACTATTGCACGCTTTTCCACAGAAGCTGAGTTTCGCATTATGGCTGATGCAGCATCAGAAACAGTCTGGATTCGAAATTTACTGAGGGAAATTCGACTAATACCAATCACACGAGCTCAAGTATGGACGGATAATCTTGGGGCTAAATATCTAGCACACAATCTTGTGTTCCACTCTCGAATGAAACATATGGCAATCAACTTCGGGTTCGTAAGAGAATTAGTCAGAAATGGAAAAATACACGTCACTCATATCTCTACAAGAGATCAGATAGTTGATGGCTTCACCAAGCTGTTACCCTCGTCACGATTTTTTGAAATAAAATCCAAGTTCGGCGTAGTTTCTCAAACGCCAACTTGAGAGGGAATATTGAAATATATATTAAGAATTATATATATTTATTATACAAAAGTTGTAACAACATAACAAACCCCACTCACATATTTGTGGGTTTGTTATACTCAATTGTGTATAAATACCCCATCATCAATAAAGGCAAATCAAGGGATTATTTTCCCAAATTCATCTCTACTCACACCACCTCTATTCACACGGTTGTTCTTCATGACATTGATCATCTTCATTCTCCATAGATCACCAATCCAACAATGATACACCGACAATATATTAAATATTTACAGAACGCTTCTGCTGCGAACTGGTATTTGCGCACTATGTGCGAACCGAATCCCCACCGTCCACTTGATGTGTTTGAATGTCAACCGTCTACATGACATGCGTGCCTTTAAGAGAGTTAATGACACACTAGTCAGAAATTGTACACTGAACATCCTAGAGACCGATGGATGGAAGGAGGAAGGAGGAAGGACTGTGCCAATTCCGTAGTCTTATTCCTTTGTTGTAACCCTCTCAGTTATCTTATATTCTTCTCTCCTTTTCCAATTTTTTCCAGCGGCGATTTTTTCTCAAGCGGCTTTTTCTTTACATCAGTGACCACACATCATCACTACCATGTCGAATCCCAGTGGAGATCGGAATGGGAAGGCCCCGGCCAGGTCGCACTCGTCCACTGTTCGGTATGTGTTTTGATAGTTAATCACCTCGTTCGAGTTTCCGAATTTTTTGGGTGTGATGTGTGTTGTGTTTAACATAGTTCTTCCCCACTATTTCTACACTCATTCTTCCTCACTATTTCTATTTCATTGTTCCTTTTATTTGCCCTCATTTCCACTATTAGAAATGAGTTTGATTTCTATTGATAGATCTAGCTATGTTCCCCAATTTCCCCCCCACTTTTTTATAGGAATCTTTGGATGTTTTCTTATTTAATGGTGTTTTCCAAAAGCAACATAGAAAGTTTTTTTTTGGGGGTTTCGTAGTATCGGTTTTTGAGTTTGTTGGAACTTAGGAGATATTTTGGATGTTAGAATAGTAATTAAATCCTCATCTCTTATTCTTCTGTGGTCTGTGGATATAAAAATAGCATATTGCCTTTAACTCTCCCATTTCAATCCATTATAGTGCAGACTGAATGTTGCATACTGTTGTTGTTTTATTCATTACTATATTAGTGAGTTTGATTTCAATCCCATACTTAGATGTAATACCATTTTATTATGATTTCTTTAACTATAAATTGCTTTTTTTTTCCTTTTTTTTCTGTTCATGTCATTTCCACTATTTTGAACTATTAGTAATGGTTTTTTTTAACTGAATGCAAATGATAATGGCGATATTCCACACCAAATGCAAATAATGATTAGCAAGTCAAATGCAAATACTTTTGTCATTGGTGTCTCTGTTCTTCCTTTCTCCTCCCTAGTTTTTTCACACCATAATTTATTTTTCTGAAATTGTAGGTAGTGCCGAATGATTTATTTTTTTGTTAATTGGATGATTTATATTTTACTATTCATATTCTTGTGGTCCAGTAATTGATTTTGTTTTTGATATTTTACTTTATTTCGATACAAAATGTTTAATTATTTTTTATTTCTATCAAGTGTCGATAAATACTGTTAATCGTTTTTTCAGACATCCCCAATGTTTCACTCTACTATTTTTCAGACTCCCCCAATCAATTCTTCACTCTTTAAATCAGGTTTTTCAATTATCGAAATGGGTATCATTTGTACCTAAACTTCTAGTTATTGAATTATCGAAATATACATAATGCACTATGCACTATGTACTATGTACTATGAACATGAAATATGAAATATGCACTATGCACTATCGTCAATTTTTTTTAAGTTTATCATTTTCCCTACCTATGCACATTACTATTTGTGGATATCTTTTCATTTAATCCTATAGTTATTTTTCCGAAATATTAAGAACCTTCAACTGCTTACTGTTGAAAATTATTTCTTTTATGTAGGTCGTTATTTAAGAAGATGAAATTCGTATGATGACAACGTTTGACGATTGAGATGATTTGATATATAGAATTTGGTATATTTGTTTGTGTACTAGGGTATTATGAATAATTGTTTTGGAATATTGATCGTCATTGGAAATGAATCTTTCTTATTTTTTGGATGGATGCCCTCCGTTCCCGTATCCCTGTTCCATGCAATATGCACTATTCAATTTGCACTACGTCATGTAATATGTATAATGAGCGCTGAACTATGTTGATATGCACTGTACGTACTATGCACTATTAACTTTGCACTATGTACTATGCACTTTTGGGATATGGAAAATGCACAATGCACTATGTACAATAATAGTACTGTTCACTACGCCCATTCAATTAGTACGATTCTAGATCGAATGTTAGTATCGAATATTTAAAGTGCACTATGCACTATGTACTGTACGTAGAGCACTATGTACTGTTGACTGTGAAAGAGATTAAAGATGAATGTACAAAATAGTGCAAATCCAATTCATGAAAATACCTAAATGAGAAATGAAACACAGTGGGAAAAAAACGGAAAGCAAACCGGAGCAGATATTAGAGGAGACCCGATGACCATATTTTTTAGAGGATAAATAGAAGAATAGAAATGGAAAAAAACACTAGAGGTAAGGAATGGAAGGAAATAAGGTTTAAGAAGGGGATGAAGGAATGGGAGGAAACGTGAGTGAGAGAGAAGGGGAAAAGTAAAAGTGTAAGGTAGGTGGAAAGTAGGTGAGAAAAGTAGATGTGAATGGTGACAAAACACATTGGACAAAGGGATGTTCTTAGTGAATAATGACAAAAATATAGATTATGCATTAGGATCTTCCACCAAAAAAATAGATATAATGAACTATATTAATGACCGTCGGATGTAGATGAAGGGTAAGGATTGAAAGTTCTCACGGGGCTCTCACGCTTCAGGCTCTAAATATTTATACTAACCTAATATATTAAATATTTAATCAGGTCAGTGTGTTAACGAGGCTGATAAGATTTTTTATTTTATGATGAGTTAGTCGTGTCAATAATATACACATGAACAAATAGCAAGATTTTAAACAAAAGCAAATAAGAAATCAAGGATGAACGACACTTGACAAGTAAGTGATTAACCATGGTACAGGTGGATAAACTTCCGAATTATCCAACTGCCGCCACAAGCTTTATGGGTCTCTTCTCCTCCACTGATATTCCTTCCACACTTGTTCATTATAAATTCCACTGCTTCTTCATGTCTTTGACTAATTCCGCTCTGTGTATCTTCAGCCTATCATCTAGTAACTTAAACCTAATGGCAAAAGCAACAAAACACCCAATCAATCTGTGTATTCATGGGTGAAAACAGTATACTACTTTCTAATGGTAGATCGAAATACAGAACAAAGATGACAAACAGGACTGGATATTGTGCATTTGTGGGTATGTATGATTGGCCATAACACTATAAAAGTTTCCGGCAACTATTGCTTATTAATTATTAATCAGAGGACTTTTGATAGCCCACTTGGGAGAATAAAACACAAAAGAGGCGAGAGAACTGGACCACTGGGGAGAAGATGCGAAACAAACGATTAAACAAACATTACCAATAAATAAAATCAGTACTTGTAGTCTTTAACATGGAGGCTCTCGGACACGCCATCCGCCTGGGCAGCGTCTCCCTTGTAAGTTCCAAGAGTAGCCTCGGAGTTGGCCTTGCACCGAGCAAGGAACGCAGCTTGTGCTTTTTCCTTGTTCTCCACCTTTCCACCCCACGTCTTCAGTGTGCTTGCCTGCAGAGCACGTCCGAAGGAGAAAGAAAGAGCCCACGGCTTCTTACCCTTCAGCTGGTTCATGGCGTTCAAGTTACGAGTGGCTTCCTCCTCACTCTGTCCACCGGAGAGGAACACAACAGCGGGGACGGCTGGTGGAACTGTGCGCTGTAGGGTTCTGACAGTGTACACCGCAATAACATCCGGCGCTACTTTCTTCGCATCCGAACCAGGGGTCACCATGTTCGGCTTCAACAGAGTACCTTCAAGAAGGACGTGGTGGTCATTGAGTGCCTTGTAGCAAGCTGCCAGGACACGCTCGCTGACGTCAGCGCAACGTTCGATGTCGTGAGGACCGTCGACGAGGATCTCAGGCTCCACAATGGGAACCAGACCGTTCTCCTGGCAGATGATGGCGTAGCGAGCCAATCCGTTTGCGTTCTCTTGGATGGAGAGCTGCGACGGTTCGGTGGGGCCGATCTTCAGAACGGCACGCCACTTGGCGAAACGGGCACCGGCATCGTAGTACTTCTTGCAACGTTTGCCGAGATTATCTAGACCTTGTGTGGTGGTCTCCCCGTTGGTACCGGAGAGTTCGACGACACCCTGGTCGACTTTGATACCAGGTAGGACCCCAGCTTCATTGAGAACGTCGACGAATGGCTTGCCAGCGGCGGTGGATTGGTACAGTGTTTCCTCGTAAAGGATCACACCACTGATGCACATAAGAGCACCGGGAGTGCAGAAAAGTAGCTCACGGAGAGCCTGACGGTTCGATTCGGTGTTCTCGACATTGATGCTGGCTAAACGCTTGCCGATTGTGCCAGTGGATTCATCGGCGGCAAGAATTCCCTTTCCCGGCGTGCCGATGGAGGCAGCATTGGCAATCAGCTCATCTGCATAGAATAAAAAATAAAACAAATCAACAAAAGACGCCAAATCGAGAACAAATGAGGTCAGTCCTTTGATCACGACATCAGTAAAAAAATCGCAAGAATCGATTCGTCTCAAAAAGAAAGAAATTAAAGGCGGATCGATTCGTCTAAGCGAAATTAATACAGCGACGAACAAGATCTCATACGAAAAACAGAAACAGAAAACAACATCGACAACAAGATCGAGAGATCGGAGGAATAACAGACATGAATCGACAAAACAAAAGATCAAAAAACAAAACAGCATCAAGCATGTTCAGTAGGTGGAGAAGCAAAAAAACAAAAAAGGTTACCGGCGTATTTCCCGGTGAAAGCAGACATCTCGGAAGAAAGAAGCAGGCAGAGAACGACAGATAGTTTGGTAAGGTTCGCTTTGATGATGAGAAATGAGAACGAATAGAAGTGGATGATTTTTGTGTGAAGGTAGTTGAGATTGTTTTATAGACGGGAACAGAAAACACATGGATATTTTATATAGTAAATTGCAAATATAGCCCAAAGTTTCGGAAAATTTCCATTGATAGAAGAAGACTATAACCAGAGGTCGTTCGTTGGCCCGTTGCCGTTTTTGAACCCTTAAAAAGAATGTGGGTTAGCTGTGGTTTTCAAATCTGCTTTCCATAGGAGAATTCGAATCTGAATTGAGTTCTTTTTTACTTAATTTGGATTCTTCCCTCCAAACAGTGGCGCCACCTCAGAGGGAGAATAATAATTAGAGAATATTAATTAATTTTGTAATGAGTAGTAGATGTTAAATGAGAGCATTGATTTTGTAATTAGTTATTTCCTCTACAAACATCTAAAAGAATATTAAGAGAGGGATTACTTCAACTAAATAGCTAATCATAGATTTAAATTATAACTAGACAAATTAATTTTTTGACAACAACATTATTATTTTATTATTAATAATAATTATTTAAGAGTACATTTTATTCTTATTATATAATTATTATTTTAGGGCCACGGTACCCCCTTCAGCGAGGTAAAGTGCGGACACCACATCCTACTGTCCAATGTTGTGTTCATCTTCCACCGTTCGTACTGGGATCCTCCACTGGTCTAGAATGACAATTCCAAAACCATGATTTCCGGAGTCGTGCGTTCCAGAACCGACGATTTCCGGAATCGCGACCCTTGGAACTCACCATTCCGGAATGATGATTCATGATTAATCGTCGGTTCCCAATTAATATAACTCACTAACTGAACTGAAATCGGTGTCGGTCGTTCCCGTTGGATTTCTATCGGACCGTCAAGATGGACGTGCCACAGGATACGAGGCGTTGTCTGTGATTCTCGGTGTATTATTTTATCCTATTATTTTATGAGTACATGGATATAATATTTTATATGAAAATAAGAGGGTTCTACATAAAAATATTATTTTACCCTTATTATTTTAGATGAGAGGGTGGTGAAAGATCGGGAAAAAGTCACGCAGCTGATGGATAAACTGGAGGAAGATCCGGCGACCGGAGCAGCACCTGAAGGAGTCGTCGACGGTGAGGAATCCAAAGAATCGACAACAAATCAAGGGATCCACAGATCCGCCCGAATAAAGAACCCATCGGTTTGGGTGGTCCAATATGAGAAATAAGAAAAGGGGAAAGGCGGAGGATCAGAGGTAAGTATTTTACTATTTTTAAATTAGTTTAAATTAGTAGGAATTGTAAAAGTGTAGCAACACTCAATTAGTTGTTTACATTTATACCCTTTGTAATCCCCTATAAAGGGCTCCGATGTAAATTTTACATTTAATCAATAAAAAACAACTTTTCCCATTCCATCAATCCTTCTCACAATGTTCCACTTCCAGCAACCATTTTCCTCAATTCAGGCCAACTCCGATCACTCCGTTCTCCGAGCACGCTCCGCAATCACCTCCCAACTTCCGTTCGTCCCCAAGTCTCCACGTCCGAACCTTTGCCGCCGCATCAATTTGTCTAATTACAGACTCAATCGAGGATAGGTATTTGAACTCCGGCCAAATTCCGATCAGGCTGTCGTTCATCCCACATTCTCAAATTAGCTCGCGTCTCTTAATCTAGATCGAATTCCGATCTTAGATCATTGAGTCCACTCAGGTCCATTCGTTGAATTAATTCGAATTGGTTGTATTGATACTCTAAATCGTATTAACTGGTGCTTTCAAGTTTTCTAATCATTTTTTTTCAACAGGAATAACAAAAAGAAATTTTCAGATAGCCAGAAATAACCAAGTGGAGGAAATTGAAGCTAATATGAAAAAACTCCAAGAATTCCAACTATCACAAACAAGGGAGATGACCGAATTAAGGAATTTAATCAACAACAATTCTTTAAAATTAGCAAAGCAACTGGAAAAAATCATAGAAAAGCAATATGATGATGAAAATATAAAGATAGATGGAGAACCACACATGAAAGGTGATTCAAGCAAATCTCAAGTGGATGCCCTGATTGATCCGGAAAGGCCAGCATATGCAGCGAGTATGCATGGGAATCCTGTATACATTCCCTCAAAACATATCAGATTTGACGTGCCCAAATTCGATGGCAATGAACCTGATCTCTTGATTTTTATGGCTAGAAGATTCTTCATCTTCCATAACACACCAGAAGAACAAAAATTGATTATAGCCTCTTTCAACATGCAAGGAATAGCCCTTAAATGGTTCCTATGGATGGAGTCCAGCAATTATTTAACTACATGGCCTGCGCTTGTCAAGTCTATACTAAAGAAATTTAATCCAACCACTTACACCATTCCAGGTGGAAAGCTCAACAAATTGATCCAAACAACAACAGTTGCTGAATTCGTGAGAAAGTTTGAAGATTATTCATCAAAGGTAACTGGAATCCCTGATTGGTTATTGCTAGAAATGTTCTTATCAGGTCTAAAAGATGAAATTCAGAAGGAAGTAGTTAGAGCAAAACTTGAAGATTTACAAGAAGCTATGGAGCTGGTTGTTCATCTTGAAAAACAAGGAACAGGAAGCACATCAACATTCAAACAAGGAGCCTACAAATCCTTCCAAGGAAAACAGTCATACTACACAAAAAATAATACTGAGGGAGCATTCGATCCTAATACCACCAGCAACACCCCAAAAACAGAAAATCTAAACCCAAACTTCAAGAGGCTCACTTTTGCTGAGAGAAAAAAAGAACTTCCAAAGGATTATGCTTTAACTGCGATGAGAAATTCTCACCAGGACACAAATGTAAAGGAAAGCTATTCAGATTTTCAGCTGAAGACAATACATTCTGGGAACTAGCTGATACAGATGAAGGAGAAGATGAAGCTGAAATTATAATTTTAGAGTTTGAAGAAGAGTCTGAAATCAGTCTTCAAGCATTATAGGGCAGAATTGGTATAAGAACCATCAGACTGGAAGGTTTCATTAAAAGCCAAAGTGTTAGTGTTCTCATTGATACCGGATCGACCCACAACTTTATGCAAGAGGAAGTGGCCAAAAACCTACAATTAACTGTTTGTGCTATAAATCTGTTCAAAGTCTCAACAGGAAGTGGAGAGAAATTAACATGTGATAAGGTCTGTAGAGGTGTGAAAATAAAAATCCAAGGCACTATCATAGCCTTGGACTTATTCCTACTGCATATGGCTGGAGCAAATATAGTCATTGGAACCCAATGGCTGAAACAACTAGGAGATGTCGTTTCTAATTACAAGGGCTTGGTGATGAAATTCTATTGGAAAGGTGAGCAAGTAATATGGAAAGGACTTTCCTGGTTGGACAGTGAACCACCCACCTCAGGGCAGTTAAAGTCACTAGAAAAGGGATCATCAGAGACATATCTTTGTTATTTTGAAGTAGTAAATGTAGATTCCAGCAAACCATAAAATTCTGAAATTCAGGAAGTAAATAAAATAGTAGAAGAGCATACTGAGATATTTGAAGAACCCCAAGGACTTCCACCTCATAGAGAGTATGACCACCACATACACCTAGAACCCAACTCAACACCCATAAATGTGAGGCCCTATAGATACCCTCAATTTCAGAAAGGAGAGATTGAGAAACTGATCAGAGAACTATTAGAACAAGGAGTGATACAACCAAGTACTAGCCCCTATTCATCACCTGTTCTATTAGTAAAGAAAAAAGATGGGGGATATAGACTATGTGTTGACTATAGAGCACTCAATGTCATCACCATCAAAGATAAGTTTCCCATACCCACGGTAGATGAACTATTGGGAGAACTAAGAGGTTCAATGATTTTTTCTAAACTAGACTTGAGGTTAGGGTTCCATCAAATCAGAATCAACCCAAAGGATGTAGAGAAAACTGCTTTCAGAACACACCAAGATCATTATGAGTTCTTGGTAATGCCCTTTGGATTAACCAATGCTCCAGCCACATTCTAAGCTGTAATGAGTAGAGTTTTTCGGCAATACCTCAAAAAATTTGTTATAATCTTTTTTGATGATATCTTGGTATGCAGTTCATCCCTAGAGAATCACCTAGAGCATCTGAAAATTATATTTGAAATTTTAAGATAAAATCAGTTGCTTGCCAAGAAGTCCAAATGCTCTTTTGGACAGACCACTATGGGATTTCTAGGACATATAATCAGCCAAGAAGGAGTAAATCCAGACCCAGCAAAAATACAAGCAATTATGGATTGGCCAACTCCTAAAACCTTAAAGCA
Source organism: Zostera marina (assembly GCA_001185155.1). NCBI lineage: Eukaryota > Viridiplantae > Streptophyta > Magnoliopsida > Alismatales > Zosteraceae > Zostera > Zostera marina. Next base: position 579,039 of record LFYR01001858.1, read on the forward strand.
GCTAAGAGGGTTTTTAGGGTTGAGTGGTTACTACAGGAGATTTATAAAGGGCTATGCACAACTAGCTACGTACACCCATGACTGAATTATTGAAAAAAGATGTCTTTAAGTGGTCAGAAGAAGCCACCAAAAGTTTTGAAATTCTAAAGACTGCAATGACCTCAGCCCCAATCCTTCAATTTCCTGATTTTCAAAAAGAGTTCACAGTCGAAACTGATGCATGCAATTTAGGTATAGGGGTTGTCCTCCTACAAGAAAATCTTCCAATCTCCTTTTTCAGTAGCAAAATCAGTGGAAGACTATCGGCCGCCTCAGTATATATCAAAGAAATGTATGCCATCACACAATCAGTAGCAAAGTGGAGACATTACCTCCTTGGCAGACATTTCATCATCAAAACAGACCACAGAAGCTTAAAAAATCTATTAACTCAAGTGATACAGACACTAGAGCAACAAGTATTCCTTTGCAAGCTTCTAGGCTATGACTTTACTATTATTTATAAACCAGGAAAGTTCAATCAAGTGGCTGATGCTTTGTCTAGAAGCTATGAAGATGAGGAAGAAATTCTATATTTCAACAAGGCTGAAGTGACCAAGGGTTCTATGCTAGCATTTTCCATTCCTGTACATCATCTTATAGAAGAAATAAAAATATTCAACTCCAACTCAGAAAGGGCAAGGGCAATGATAAACAAAATCTCTGAAGAAAATATAAAACCTCAAGGATATGAATTTAAGAATGATTTAATTTTCTTTAAAGGAAGGATATTGGTAATTCAAGGCTCGGAAATTACTCTGAAAATATTGAAAGAGTTTCATGATGGGTATATTGGAGGACACTCAGGTATAGAAAGAACCTTCAACATGATTTCAAAAAAAATTTGGTGGCAAAGAATGTGGAAGGAGATAAAAAATTATGTGAAAGAATGCCATATCTGCCAGAAAATAAAGTCTTCAAATCAAAAAGGGAAAGGATTGCTTATGCCCTTACCAATCCCACCCTCAGTTTGGCATGACATATCTGTGGATTTCATCACAGGTCTACCAAAGGTATAAAACAAATCCGTTATAATAGTGGTAGTAGATAGACTCTCTAAATCATGTCATTTAGGAGCTCTTACATCTAACTACAATGCTCATATGGTTGCTGAATTTTTTGTGAATGAGATCATAAAGCTACATGGTTATCCAAATTCTATAGTATCTGATCGAGACAAAGTTTTTGTGTCTAAGTTTTGGAAGGAGTTAAATAGATTGAGTGGGACAAAGCTCAACTTCACTTCAGCCTATCATCCTCAGAGTGATGGACAAACTGAAGTAGTCAACAGAGGAATAGAAATGTATCTAAGGGCTATGGCTCATGAAGAGCCTAAGGAATGGCTAAAACTATTACCATGGGCTGAATTATGGTTCAACACCAATTACAATGCATCATTAGAGCAGACACCATTCCAGACATTGTAAGGAAAGGAAGTCGCACTGTTTCCTAATTTCACATCAGAAAGTTCTGATATTGAAGCAGTAGAAACAGAAATTAAAGTAAGAAAAGAAGCAATTGAAGTTGTAAAGAAAAATCTGATGAAGGGCCAAAACAGAATGAAGGTTAATGCTGATAAAGGAAGAAGAGAGATTGAATTCAATGAAGGAGATATGGTATTAGTAAAATTGCAACCATATCGACAATTATCTCTAGCATTCAGATTAAACAACAAAATCTGCCAAAAATTCTTTGGCCCATACAAAATTAAAAAGAAAATCAGCAAGGTGGCTTACAAGCTTAGTCTGCCAGAAGGGAGCAGGATCCACGATTGCTTCCACATAAGCAAGCTAAAAAAATATTACGGCCCTAAACCACCAGAAATGGAGCTTCACCCATTGATCTCTGTAAGCAATAACCCAATTTTATACCCTATAGCTATACTAGATTGCAGGGAAATCTATAGGCAAAGGAAAAAAATACGTCAATCACTCATACAATGGAGCAACTCGTTGTTGAAAGACTCATCATGGGAGGACAACACCAGCCTGCAACAACCATTCTCTTTCATCCACCTTGAGGACAAGGTGAAATTCCGGGGAGGTAGACATGATACGAATGCGGTGGTGAAAGATCTGGAGGAAGTCACACAGCTGATGGACGAGCTGGAGGAAGATCCGACGACTGGAGTCGCACCTGAAGGAGTCGTCGACGGTGAGGAATCCAAAAAATCGACAACAAATTAAGGGATCCGCAGATCCGCCCGAATAAAGAACCCATCGGTTTGGGTGACCCAATATGAGAAATAAGAAAAGGGGGAAGGCGGAGGATCAAAGGTAAGTATTTTACTATTTTTAAATTAGTTTAAATTAGTAGGAATTGTAAGAGTGTAGTAACACTCAATTAGTTGTTTACTGATCGTATCACACTAGAAAGGTGGACGATCCTCTCTATTATCGTATAATCACCAGTATATTACAAGTGTATTCCTAATGTATTACAAGTGATCCCCCCCTTTACACTTCACCCCTAGGGGTATTTATACAATTTCCTAACGAGTTCGGTATCTGATATACTTGGGATGCCTCCCTTGGGATGTTAACTGCTCAAGCTAATGGGTCCTTCCAGCCGTCCTGGTGGGCCTGGACCAAATGTCCGTAGGGCTGATGGGGCCGCCCGGATCATCCGAACGGGCTAATGTCTTCGGCGTAACTTGGGCTCTCTTCTATTCGTCTTGCTGGGCCTCGCTCCTAGACTTCTTCATGGGCCTGGGCTGGTAACTTGGGGGTACCATTAGTACTCCCCCCCCTCTTCCTATAAATAGGTTGCTTTCCTTTATTTGATTCACTTTCTCCTCATTTTACCATGTCTTCTCTTGATGATTTGTTGCAGGAACTGGGCTACGAGTTGGCACGTCAGCGAGGTGTTTGGCCAGATGATCTTCTTCAGCACCTCTGTGACATTGAAGATTTTGTTGTGAGTAATCCTCGTTTGTCTCAACTGGTCTCGGAAGTCTCGCACCGTGTTCGCGCTCTTCAGCAAGTCAGCAATGGTACCGGTGTTGTTGTTCCAATCGCAGCAACTGTTTCCCGCAACCGTCGGTCTGCTACTCCGTTCGGTCCTGCTATCCCTG